>ML805374.1:40030-80611 GCA_009831015.1 Picea engelmannii | reverse complement strand
TGGTGCTTGAGCCAAATCTTCAACAATGTTGTAGTTTTGGGCAGCCCGTGAACTAGGATTAAAGGTAGATTTTCGGATAGTGCTCTTAGGAGGGCATAAGATGGAGTCGAATGAAGGTTTCTCGATCTGAAGTGGCCCGGACGGAGGGCTAGCAGACGGAGGACTAACGAAAGATGGTAAAGGGTCCGGTAAGGAACCGTTAGTGGGCTTCGTCTTGTCAGGTTTAATCGATGTGCCATATGTCATAGTGTGAGTGGTCAGATTAATCCTGTTAAACATGTAAATGTGGGCACTTGTCAAGGCCTCATCATGAGATTGGTTGGAACTGCTCCCTGGAGTGGGGGTTTGAGCAACCAAAGATTGCTGCTGTGGAAAAGGCTGGGTAAGCACAGCGGGTTGTGAATTTCCCTTAAAAATATTGGCCACTTCATTGCGATGTGGACAGTCTCGAGTGTAGTGATCATCGCCAAAAATGAGACATGGGAATTTCGGTTTCCGTTGTGGTTTTTTTCCAGCAGTCGGGGTTTGAGGTTGATTTTTTGGTTGTTCATTGTTGTTGTTTTTCTTTGGTTTATTTCTTGCTTTCTTCTTGCCCCCAGGTTGTTGTGAAGGGGTCGATTGGACCGTATTCACCTCAGAGACCTGAGTTTGAGGGGAGGTAGAAGAGGGTGCAGTCAAACTGGGAGCAAAGGTCGAAGCGGACCGCTGGATTGTTCCAGTCGGCTGGGAAGTAGATTGGGTTTTGACGGAGCCAAAAACTCCATCCACGTGTGAGGTAGACGATGGTTTGGATGGATCATTAGTGGCACGGGTAGCATTTGGTATCAACTCGTACAGAGTACCAGATTGTGAATAAACCAAATCTAAGTACTGAGCTCAAGCAATAGCTTCTTCCTCGGTGATGATACCACCCATAGCAACATCATGAGCGATCTGGGGTAACAACGATTTGGTGAACCATTCTGCTAATAATTGGTCAGGAATGACTGCTTTGATTAACCTTCGTCATCGTCTCCATTCATGAATATGATCAGAGATATGTACGAAGGTTGTCTGATGAAGGGAGGTCAATAGTTCAGTACCCGTCTCGTATCGAATGGGTAGTTGGAAGTGTGTGAGGAAGGACATGGCAAGGGAGTTGAAATCGTGAAAAGAAGCACGTGGTAGTTCAATATACCACTTTGCTGCAGAACCCGTAAGCATTTGTTGGAAAAGACGCAAACGTATAGAATCGTCCATGAGGGAGTTGGATGAACACCACAAATGGAAAGTCATCATGTGGTTGTTTGGGTCTTCTCCGGACTTTCTGTCGAATTTTGGAATATCAGAAGGAAGTTTAGCTAGGATAGCTGGCCAAACTAGAGAATGAAAGATAGGATCATTCGTTAACCGAGACAAGTTTGGGAGGTCCAGAGTCGCTAGGAAAGGTAGTTGTCAGTTAACCTATGGGTAATACTGGTGTGGCATAGGAACACCAGTAGGACCATACACTGGGTTAGGTGGATAATTGTAACCAGTGGGTCCTCTTGTATAAGGTTGGTGTTGACCAGGGTACACAGGATTTGAGGGAGTTCGAGAAACATGTGCGAGCGGGGGATAACCGGATGGGTTTTGAGAATTATAAGCTGGATTTGGAATTTTTCCATAAGGAGGATATAGATGAGTCCCTTGAGGGGGAAGAGTTTGTTATGGAGCTTGAGGATTGTGTCCCCCCGAGAACTGTGGGTTTCCTGGGAAAGGGATATTCCATGGATTGGGCATGGTAGACACATTTTGTCCATACGGTTGATGGTAGGCTCTGGATTGAGGCTGCCCCCCGGCATGAGGGTGCCCTCCAAATGGAAGTTGTCATCCAATGGGAGGATGTCCCCCAGCTTGAGGTAGAGTTCCCAGAATTTGAGAACCAGATGTAAATGACTGACCGATGCTGCTTAATGGATTAAGACCACCAATACCAGTCCCTTCGGGTTGTTGTATAGGTATGGAACTTCCCAGCATAACTTGGGTAGTAGTGATAGGATAAGAATTCAGTTCTCTGTACCCAAAAGGGAGTGATGATGAAGGTCTAGGTGTTATTGGTGTGCCAATTGCAGCTTGGCTAACCATCGCATTACCGACGGGAATAGTCGAAACGTGAGGGACCATTGTAGAGTGAGCCGTTTGGAGAGAAAAAGTGGACCTTGGGCCAACAGACGATGTGTTCAGATCAACGGACGGTGTAGATGAAAAAATGGTAGTACTGGTAAAATGGTTTAAGGGTATGGTGTAGGTGATAGGCGCGTCGACACCTATTCATGTTCCATAAAGATCCCGCACCATGCGCGGTGGACTTTGAACAATGTCTGCGGTCCAAAAGGGGTCGTCGACTAGAGGGTTTGAATGAGACCCAGTCAGAACCTTAGAAGGATTGATGATGATGAATTCACCGGCTGAATTGAGTTGGAGAACACGTCTCTCATATCCCTCTGGAATGCAGAAAGCCTCCGGAGACTCTGAAACAATTCGAAAATTCTCTAAAGAAGTGGGAACTTCTTCTTGGGAGGTTATAGTGTCGTGAACCTCGCTTTGTTAAGGATATTCCTCCATAGAATGAGGGGGTAAAGGGGTATTCTCTTCCATATTTTCTGGAGGAATTCCCTGTAGCCTCCGCGAATGGCGTGGAGGGTCAATGTTAACGAAAAAGAGTCGACGGAAAAAATCTATGGCTAACTACCGAAAAGAAGCAGCATAGGCTAATAGAATCTAGGAATCACAACCAAGCAAACAAAATCTTCTCTCGATGATCATACTAGTTGGTGATGAAATCCAACGTCGTGTGATCAAGTCAAGAAGGGGCAGGGATATGGTGGAACAGTTACAATGGTGACTTGCTTAACGAACTTTTACCTTGGTGCAAGCTTCCACACATTAATTGTGGATTTACCCTCCTAGGAGCCTGAGTGAGTTTGACCAATGTCTGCTCCAGGTATAGTGGGAATTCCCTTCACTGTCACCTTGTGTAAGACCCTAAATATTATGGCCACTAAGGTTACCAATTCGCAGTCAGCCCCTGGGCGGGTACAGTCGACAGTCCAGTTCGAACGTACGGGAAGGGTATCTAGCCCAAAATCAACTTGAAAGGATTCCACTCAACATTGTGGGTATACCTTTAAGCGATCCCCATAATATGATCTGACCACTACAATCAGTCAAACAACAGAGGGATAATCTTCGTAGCTTTCCCGAGTGCGACCTCGTGCGTAACCCCTGTGTGAGAGGGGGATGCCAGGCAGACTTATACAACAATTGGATTTGACTCTCCCTAGCTCTGGATGCTAATGTTTGTTTTGGAAACTTTGGAGAGTTATGCTCACAACCTAATCCAAAGTACTAATCCTAGTCTACTGTTGGTGGAGGATCCTAGAAAAGAAAATGTTCTAGATAGTTTTTAATTAGCGTTCATTTTATAGCTATTATTTACTCAAAAGGGGTGCATGGAAGTGAAACGGATGGAATGATGACTCAATCCCCAAAAAATGCATCAAAGATGATAAGAAATCATTTCTTTTCGATGAATATCTATTTAAGGGAGAGAAAGAGAGTTATTTTCACTAACAAACACTAAGAAGGAATGTCCTCAAACAAATTTTCTTCAATCAAATCCGATGTGGTGCTAAATTTTTTTGGAAATGTCTTCTAATATGAAAATCAATCATGACGATGTATCTTTATTTTTTGTGCGCGAATAATGATTAATTCAAAACAACACTTCTCCTGCCAATTATCCTTTTGGATCAAGGAAACTTAGACAAACATAAGCGGGTTTCGTACAAACAATATGCCCTGTTGTTGTGATAAAAAACAAGAAGCAAAAGAAAAGAAAACAAAGAAAATCAAGAATTTCAAACAAAAAAGAGATGTTGAAGAACAATGACCTCAACAAAAACCAACTGAAGAGATTCATAGACTTTTGATGTCCTTCACCAGAGTTTCTCACTCAGTCAAAAAGGAGAGAAAAAAGTGCATTGGTTTCAAACTCCCAATAGCAGAAAAACTCAAAAATGAAGAAGGCTACAAAATATAAACAACAAGGTATTTGTTCCTCACAAGGAAGGATGTCAAAGTTGAATGGGAAGAAACATTGACTCATAGAGAGGCTCAGCAAGTGAAACACAGAGACTGGACCCTGAAAAAAGCAATTATGGAGAGGTTTTTTTCCAAAAGAGGGCTGGTGCTTTGGTGTAAGGGGCACCAAGCGTTATAGCGCTCTGTCTAATACATTCAGGGAGTGATGGCACTTTGTCAACACATCCACAGGGGCGCCAGGCTTTAAAAACTCATGAAAATGTCTAAAAATCCAAAATTTCAGTCGAATTTTGGCAATCAAGCTGAGAGTGATGGGGTGAGGAGTCAATCAACACATGAAATCAATCAAAAGGGGTGAACAAGGTTTGAAAACAATCAGAGGGTAAGACAAGGTCTATGAGGAAAAATCAAAACTAAAAGTTTCGATTCGAGGCTCCCCAGTGGAGTCGCCAGTTTTCGTTGAAGGAAAATCTCCCCGCGGATAGGTAGATCTCCTCTTGAGAGCTAGACTCTTAACTCTTAAGACAGAAGATTCTTAACATGGACACTGACTTCCTTTCAGATCTATACAAACTAATGCATGAGGAGGAAGGAGAAAAGAAATACCTTTTATCGACGTTTGTCCCTGCACGCTTCGAGTTGAGCTCCAATCTTTCGCTCCTCGATGAGCCCTGTAGACAAATGATAGTACAACCACTTCCTACTCTATTGATATTAGGTTGAAATAGATCTATCTATCAGAGATAAGTTCATGTGAGATTAAACACAAACTAGAAAGAAATAGGCCAAGCGTGTCATATTGATGAGAACAATGACAGAAGTAACTTACAACCGTAGATGCGAATGCGACAACTTCGTCAAGTCCCCTTTGTATAACCCTTGATCTAAAGATCCATGATCCAGGTGACAACAACTTCACTGACTACTTTCCTCCAGTTCACTGTATGTTTCCTATGAGATCATAGGTTTCATGCTTCCAATTCTTCCCCCTTCCCACCATGATAGAGCCTATTTATATAGGTTTAGAGAGGCTTAACCTCTTGAGGTATCTTTAGGGTAAGTTGAGGATTTCCCTCCTTAAGCCAGGGATCTTCTCCTAGGATCATGGCTGAACCAGGAATTCGAATGCAACTGCCTTCCAAGATTGAAATATCTTCCCCTTATTCTCCTTAACAGATCAATTGCTGCCCATAATAGGTAGCGCTCCCTCAAAAAGGCCATCAGAGCGCTATAGCGCTCCCTGGTAGGCTTTAGGGGGGCACCAACACTCTAAAAATATGTAGCGCTCCTTCAGAGGATCATTTTGGTGTTATAATGCTCCCTAGCACCTTATAGGGGAGTGCCAGCGCTCCTAAGGGTGATATAGGGGAGCACTCTCTTATAAAACCTTAGATTGAAAGCTTCTTTCAGGTGGCAAGAGATACTTGACTTCAGTTAACCATCCCTCTTCCTTCAAATCAAGTGTTTTAGGCATTTTAAGTGTCTCCTTAGTGTCGTTATCATGGCTGTATGATTTTCTTGACACTTGCGACACTTGTGAGAAACATGCAACACTTGCGACACTTATCAAAGCGAGTAATGTTGATGTGTAACAAAGACTATAACCATTCAAGTAAGGGAAGGATTTTAGAAATTCACTTACATTCACCAAATATTCATCAATCCAAACCCTAGTTGTAAACCTTCCACCAACAAAAATGCCCAAAATAGCCAAAATAAGCCTCCTTCAACAAGTGTGCACTATTAGTTTTATCCACAATCCCTAAGAAGGACACAAATTTCATACCTCACCAAGTGGTGAGTGAAAGATGATGAATAAAAGAGAGTTTTAGTTCTCTTACTTATACAATAACAATGACCTTAATTTAATTTTAGGTCACAAAAGGACGACAAGGCCAAAAATACATAATAGTATTGTTTTTACATTAAATGTCATGATAAAACCCTAAATCAAGCATAAATGAAGACGTCATTCTCTTTTAGGGTGACATTAACCCCTTTTATGGCAACATTGGCCTCTTGGAGAAAAATGTTAGGTCCCCTTGGGCCTCTGGAAGCTGCCACACGTACCACAATTGCCACAATTGTCTCCCAAAACCTCCACAAGCACTAGATGACATCATGAGTGTCCTGGGTGATGTTATGGGACTTCCAAGGCCAACGTCCTGGTGGAAAGGGAATAACCCCCCTGGGTTCAGGTCTGTTAAGCTTCCTCTGGTGGAACGTCCTGCTCTTCTCCGGTGTAAACCCTTTGATATGTCTTTTCCCCTTGATGGGGTCTCAACATCCATTTGATGGGCTTTCAGCCCCATGGAGGTCTGAACTAATCATCTCCACATGTGTACCTATCCATAATGGTACCTGTCCGTTGGGTATAGTCTTGCACATAAACAGATACGCTCTCCATGGGCTTATAAGTCATAGGGATATTAGCAATGTCAATCACATCTAATCATCAATTTTATTAAACATGTGCATAAAACCCCTTTTACCCAGTCAAATTCTCAAATACATTATTCTAATCTGCAAGCCAAGTTTGGAGGAAGTGACAGGGCATCCTATTGGGCTAATGATCACTGGATGTTGGGTGTTTCCGGGATAAATCAAATCCAAGCCATGTGAGTGGATGAGGTGGTAAGGGATTTATGGACAAGGGGTACAATGATAGCAGGGAAATGCATGGCTTACCTATGGGTGCCTATGTAGAGGATGAGTTTCACCTGTCATGGATGCAAATGTTTCCAAGCCCATTCATGCCTTTTATCTTTATTCTTATTGATTTTTCTTCAAGAAGCTAGTCAGGGGACACTGCCCTGGCATGGTGACCAATGGTGGTAATGTTACCCACAAGCATTTCATGGAAATGAGAAGGTTGGATCATGATGAGACCCCCTTTATCTTGGCTATGCCACCAAGAGCCACTACCTTGGCATGGTGACCAGCACTGGTAGTGTCATACCACTAGATTCCCATAGGCCTAATAGGCTATCTCGTGATGAGACCCCCTATCCTCTAACCAGGTCTTGTTTTATTATTTTTATGGGTCCCTCTGTTTCTTGATGAGAAGTGTTTTACTACTTTCTCGAGGATCCCTGGGCAAAGAATATCGAGGTTTCATTCTTTGGCTTTTATCTTTTGCCAGTTGCTTTTACCCTCTAGGCCTTTAGCCCCTTCTTCCCAAAAGGTAAGGTGCAACCCTTAAATATTTGGCCAATCCAATGCCCGTACCAGTGTAATGGGATGGATGAGTAGGAGAAATATGGAAAGTGGTAAGTATGGTGGGTGTGGACGATGGCTTCTCATGAGTCCCCCCAGTGGAAACTCAAAACCTATGGGCATAAGCTTACTAGGGATTCCTTTCATTCCCCCAGATATGGTCAAGTGGATAGGTATAAGATTCAAGCATCCGTTAGAAAAAAAAAATTGAATGCACATATTCAAAGGTTTTGAGAATCAGAGTGACACATACCATGATACCCAGACTCATTACCTCATGGAGAAAGATCCACTTCTACTATAGGACCAGGATGAGGTGGTGGATGTTGCTGCTACTGACAAAGTGGAGGCACTGAAGGAAGAAAATATGGGCCCTCCAGGGCCATGCTCAAGTCGATCTGGCTTTTGGTACTCCATGTCTAGGACCCATGGGCCTCGAGACATAATCTCCTTAGTTATCCCTAAAGTGGGGATAACTAAGGAGATTATTCCTTCACATATGGCTTCTTAGGATATCACCAAGTTCAGTTTGTTGCAGAAGATCAAGCCAAGACAACATTTGTGATGGAATGGGGATCATTTGCTTACACGGTGATGCCATTTTGGATGATGAATTCACCCATGGTATTTTCTAGGATCGTGGTTGCAACATTCAAATACTTTATTCACAAGTTCTTGGAATTTTTCTTCGACGACTAGATGGTGTTCAGCCTATTAAAAGAGCATATGCAAGCCCTACGATTGATGTTGAGCCGATGTCGCCAGCTCCAAATTTCCTTAAATTTGAAGAAGTACATATTTTGTACACATTTTGGGATGTTTCTTGGGCATATGGTATGAAAGGAAGGACTATTGGTGGATCAAGACAAAATTGTTGCAATACTGGATATGGTGGCCCCCACTTATGGCAGAGATTTGCGCACCACCTTGGGTCACACAGGGTATTACAGGTGGTTTATTCAAAGTTATGCAGATATTGTTGCATCATTAGATAAAATACTACACAAAGATATTGTTGATGATTACAACTGTGTGATACATCCTCCAGGACACATACCTGAGAGAGTGAGCCCCTGAGTTTGGTGTGTGGTTCTTATCTGAGACAGAACTGGAATGTTGTGTTGGCCTCCTCTACATACAGATTTGAGATGATACTCCAGATGGTTCTTCTGTGTAATGTCGTGAGAAAGAAGATATGTTGAGTTGGGCGTGCTTGTGGCTGAGCACAGGTGAACATGTGGAAAATCCCATGAGTTGGGTGCATCATTCTGAGACAGAGATGAACCGATGTATTAGCCTCCTCTGAGAAGATATTTTTGACGATGAAATCTAGATGACTCTCTTGTTTAACGCAGTGAGAAAGAAGATTTGTTGAGTTGGACATGCCCGTGGATGAGCACATGTGAACATGATCCTAGTGGCTGAGCACTAGTGAGTGCGGTTCTCTTGTGATACACAGTGAGATAGAGAGACATCCCTATGGCTAAGCACAGATGGATGTGCCCCTAGTTTCTGATCACTAGTGAGTGTATGAGATCCCTTGCTATATTGTTCAAGATTCAGACTTACCTGTAATCCTATTTGTAATGTAAAGGGTACAGGTCATCCCCACCTTAATGTAAAAGATAATTAGTGAAAAATATAATTAATGTCTAAGATAATTAATATGGTAATTATTAATTATATTTTGAGTTATTGAGGTCGGGCCTATTGTGCCAATAGACACATCATTTGGTGTGATAAGTATTATATAAATAAAGGTGAATCTCCATTGAGGAAACACACTTATCATTGTGTCATCTCATGATTTTAGAAGTTGTGGTATGAAATTATGAGAATTACAACACCCTCTTGTGTGCTAGGTTTGGTGATGGTGTGGGAGGTCTTTCTCTTGAAGAATATAGCAAAGGATTGTCTGGGTTTTATTCCCTTGTTGAGAAGGGTTTCCCAGGATACTTATTGTGTTCTTGTGCATGGTTATTCTTCTTGTGATCTTCGTTTTCTGCAGTAGTTATGGTTCAAAGTAAAAGTTAAATAAAAAATTTAAAGAAAATGCATGAGCCATAGCTCATTGAAAATTCAACATGGAATCAGAGAAGGCTTGAAGAAGATCATTGCACATTAAAGTTGAAGGTAAGGGCTGCCAAAACTCTATTGTTGGTGTGAATAGAAGAGGGTCAGACCTCTCTTTAAAATTCTATGGTAGATGATGAGGCTGAACCCCTCTTAGTTTCATTCTGAAGATTGAGGCTGGCCGCAGGCTTGGCCGATCGTTGTTGTAGACCATAGATGAAGACCGCAACAAGGCTGCCGCAATAACACCTTAACAACAGATCCATAAGGCTACCACAGTAACACCCTAACACCCTAAGGCTTCCACAAAAAACAACAGATCCATAATGAGAAAAGAGGTTGGAACCCACAACAAATAAAGGAAGGTACCCATGGGAGGAGAACCTTGCCATTGGCATAAAGAAAAGAAGGCCAGATCTCCCTTAACTCTCTATGGTAAAATTAAAGGGGGTCGGACCTAGCAAATTCTATGGTAACCCTCCTCTAAAAGCCGACGCAGAAAACCCTGAACAACAAACTCTTAATGAAGAGGGGCCAGACCCTTTCTGAAGTAAAAACTAAGGTTGCCACAGCCAGGAGAACCCCCATGAAAGGGACCCTAAAACATGTCCGCAGTCCTGGTTGAGCCTATCACAACCATAAAGAAAATCACAGACTGTGAGGGAGCCATCATTTGATAGTCTCGAGGCAAATTCATTGACATATATGAGGTACATATCTAAGCAGAGTTAAGAGAAATTTCTGGGTAGTTTTAAGGGCTATTTGAGTGACATTACAGACCTTTGAAAACACAGTTACAAAGACCTATGCACAAGTCAAATTTCTGAGTTATATCTATGTTGTCCTATTGCTCCATACTATCATATTTTGATGTCATATACCGATGCAAGTATTTAATGGTGGTGCTGGTGTATATCCCAGAAATTATAGAAGGATGATGTTGATGTCTTGCCTATGATGTTCCATCTACTCTTGAATTTCTCTCCACATAAAACTATAATCTCTTGCTTAAGTGAATTTAAGATATCGGTAAGCAAACCGTGCTTTCTAAAGAAGAGCAAGAGCTACCCTTGCCTAAAATGAACACATTGTTACAATAAAAATTACTGAAAGTAGTTCCACCAAAAGAAATGTCTGGTGTAACTATATTTGATGATAGAGAAGTATTGTTTGTTGAAAGGAAATTCAAAGGTCAGGTTACACTAGGCTATCGTGGGAATATATCACTTTGGAAAGCACTTCATCTAGAGTTTCTTGTAAGTGAGAAGAGTGGACCAGATCAGAAAGACAACAACAGTGATTGCTTGAAGTGCTTGGTCTTAAATATTTGTGCTAGTAGCTCAAGGGTATTTCAGTCAATCAATACATTGGTTGACAACAAGGATATTCTCATTATTGCTTATGTCATATACAAACAACAATAAATCCTTGATTACAGTCTTGAGATACAAGGTTGATGCAGAGACTTGCATAGTACAAAGTGGCTATAGGGGAAAACAAGTCTGTAGCAGTGGAATGTGGCCATAGGAAGCTACAACAACATAATCTGTGCTCTAGTCTATGGTAAACAAGCAAGGAATTTCATTGCTCATCATGACCTTGACAAACAAGCATAATCTTCATTGGTGTATAGTCTCAGGTATGCACTTGTATATATTATTTTTGCATCATTGTCATGGGGGTACTTGTAGGAGGAAGGAACCTTTGCTGCAATCGTTGATCCAGAGGGATGCCAGTACATTCAGAGGAACAACACACTGGAAGTGAAGACTCTAGGTTTGATTGTTTTAAATTAAGAATGCCTCTAACCTACATTTCTAAGGTTACTACATTACAAGTAGGTATTGTAAATATGAAAACAATCCTTAAAATGTTTTGATTCGAGAGATGTACTCATGAATCTCCTCTAGGAGATATTATTGTCTCGTTTCTTTTCGTTTGTCTTCTTGTTCTAGGCAGGTTAACAAAAAAGGAATATGCTTATCCTTCAGACTTCAGAGGGATTCACTTGACTTAGAAGGAGTCAAAATAATTAAGAAAGAGAGACAATACTTTCTCTTCAACAGTCCAGAGGGAGATAGCCATTGATACAGTTGATCTAGTTGTTCCAGTTGATATTCCCAGGGACCTTGCAATAGGCCATAAAAGGCCTGTCTAGGATTGAAAAAATCTGTAAGAGGTAGAAATACATGCAACTGATGGAAGTGTCATACAAAATGAGACTTGTAGTCAGAGGATTCTCACAAGCAGAGGGAGTGAAATATGACGAGACATATTGATCCAGTAGCCTGGTGCACTTCCATCTGTACTACCATCCATGAGTTGGAAATTACATCAGATAGATGGATTCTTGATGAGTTTGGGTTTTAGCAAGAGTTTTTCTGATCCAAACCTATACTATCACATTGTTGATGACTGGAGCTTGATTTTCCTGAGTTACTCAGGAAGTCATGTTGTTGGATACAAGCAAGCTTTGAATTCTGATATTGAAATGAAGGATATGGGTATGATGCACTACGTCTTGGGACAAGAAGTATGACATAGGAATGATGAGATTTTCCTAAGTCAAGGAAAATATATAGTGGATATTAAAGATATTCAGTATGACAAAACACAAATCCATGTTTATACCGATGGTGATGGATTTGACAAAAAATAAATGATGATGATTCAGACGAGATTGATCCACATTTGTACCAACAATTGATTGGATCATGGATGTATCTGGTTAATACCAAACCTGATATATGCTATGCAGCGAATGTGCTTAGTCAATCCATGAGTCATCCGAGACAGACTCACTAGATAACAGTAAAACATGCATTGAGATATATACAAGGCACAGTTTGATATGGCATGAGATCTGCTTTCAGTGTGAACTTGAGTTTGTAGAGATATGCCAATACAGATTGAACAAATAGTACAGTGGCCCAGAAGAGCACATCCAGTTGTTGTTTTACCATTGGAGCTTGTCATGGTTTCCTGGTGTAGTATGAAACAAATCTTTGTGGCCTTGAGTACTGTAGAAGCAGAGTATATAGAATTAAGTGTGGTAGTCCACGAAGCAGTGTGGCTTCGCAAGATTCTGACATATTTATTTGATCATGAGATGGATCCTATTATTATTTGTGATAACCATATTTGTGTGAAGCTCTCTGAGAACCCTGTGTTTCATAATAGATCGAAACACATTGAGACAAAATATCATTATATCAGAGACATGTTGCAGAGGAAAGTAGTACATGTGCAATACCTTCCTGCACAGAAGCATATTGCATATATCTTCACCAAACTGCTTGTCAAGACGAAGTTCGAGTATTTTCATGAGAGACTTGGCCTGGTGGAGAATGCCTCCCTAGTTGAGAGGGAGTGTTGATGATTACAACTGCATGAGACATCCTCCAGGGCAGAGCTAGAATGTTGTGCTGGCCTCCTCTGTACAGAGAATTGAGATGATACTCCAGATGATTCTCCTGTGTAACGTAGTGAGAAAGAAAATTTGTTGAGTTGGACGTGCCTGTGGCTGAGCACAGGTGAATGTGTGGAAAATCCCATGAGTTAGCCTCGTTCTGAGACAGAGATGAAACAATGTATTAGCCTCCTTTGAGCAGAGAGTTGAGATGATGAACTCCAGATGACTCTCCTATATAATGCATTGAGAAAGAATATATGTTGAGTTGGACGTGCATGTGGATGAGCACATGTGAATGTGATCCTAGTGGTTGAGCACTAGTGAGTGTGGTTCTCTTGTGAGACACAGTGAGATAGAGAGACATCCCTGTGGCTGAGCACAGATGGATGTTCCCCAAGTGACTGAACACTAGTGGGTGTATGAGATCCCTTGCTATATTTTTCAAGAGTCGAACTTACATGTAACCCTATTTGTAATGTAAAGGGTATAGGTCGGCGCCACCTTAATGTGAAAGATAATTAATGAAAAAGATAATTAATGTAAAATATAATTAATATGGTAATTATTAATTATATTTTGAGTTATTGAGGTCAACCCTATTGTGCCCATAGACACATCATTTGATGTGATAAGTCTTATATAAATAAAGGTGAATCCCCATTGAGGAAACACACTTATCATTGTGTCATCTCATGATTTCAGAAGTTGTTGTACAAAATTATGAGAATTACAACAACCTCTTGTGTGCTAGGCTTGGTGATGGTGTGGGAGGTCTTTCTCTTGAAGAATATAGCAAAGGATTGGTTGGGTTTTCTTCCCTTGTTGAGAAGGGTTTCCCATGATACTTCTTGTGTTCTTGTGCATGCTTATTTTTCTTGCGATCTTGGTTTGTTGTGGTAGTTATGGTTCAAAGTAAAAGTTAAACAAAAAATTTAAAGAAAATGCATGAGCCATAGATTCAATAGATATGAGGTACCTATGGACACAATAATGCCAGGAAGCATTGGATACACTGAAGGAGAAGTTGGTCACTGCGGCAATATTGTTCTTTCTAGATAGGTCCAATATTTTCCATGTTCATATTGATGCCTCCTCCATTGTGTTGGGAGCAGTCCTCACACAACCTAGAGAGGGGAATATTGATTGTCCATTTTGTTTTTCTAGTCGTAAATTTTCTACTCCAAGAATAACTATATAATAACTAAGTGTGAGGGACTAGCTATGATCTATGCCTTACAAAAGTTTTGGAATTATTTTCTTGGCACCCCCTTCAAGTTATTTATGGATCATTCGATGCTTAAATATTTGGTCAACAAACTAGTGTTGGGGGGAGACTACATCGATGACATTTTCTCTTCCAAGAGTTTGAATTCGAAGTGGTTGTCAAATCGGGAAAATATAATGTAGGACCAGACCACCTATCAAGGATCAAGTTTGGGGAAGAAGGTCATAGCTTGGATGATGAAATACCAGATGCCCAACTCTTTTGCATTGAGGCAGTTCCCGATCAACTTGTCGAGATCACTGAATTTCTCGCCATAGGAAGAGAACTGACTGCATATACGTAGGCCCACCATCACCAACTGATGACCCATAGTGCAAATTATCAATTAATTTTTGGCCGAATAAACAAGCTCGAGGTCAATGGTATTTTGTGCAACTGTGTCTTAGACCATGAACAAGATTTGATATTTTATGAATTTCATGAGGGAATTACAAGTGGTCAAAACACGAGAAAATCCATGATGCATAAGGTATTATGCACAAGATTATGGTGGTTGTCAATATTTGTGGATGCTAAGGAATATTGTAAATGGTGTGACATTTGTCAGTGCATCAGAAAGCCCTATCACATATATGATTTACCTTTGTTTCCCATTACAACAATGGAGTCATTTGACATGTGTTACATCGAATTCATGGGACCAATTATTCCCCTGGAATGCCAGATAGGTCTGGGTTACATTATCACAATAACAAAGTATTTGACTTGATGGTCAGAAGCGACACATGTCAAGGATTGTACTGCAGAAATGGCTGCATGATTCATATTTGAGAATGTGATTATGAGGTTTGTGTGCCCAAAATGTTTGATGGGTGATCAAGGTGTGCACTTTCTAAATGATACTATCTGTGATCTCACTCAGGATTTCATGAATCATCGTTAGAATATCACCCCCTATCATCCACAAGTTAATGGTATAGTTGAAGCATTCAATAAGATTTAGAACACACCCTAACCAAAGTTTGTAATTTGTAGCATAATGACTGGGATTGGTGTATTCCAATAGTACTATGGGCATATAGGACAAACTATAATAATTTGACAAAGCGTACTCCCTTCAGGTTGGTCTATAGAAAGGAGGCCTTCTTCCCACTAGAGTTTATTTTTCTGAGTTTTCACATTACTATAGCCATCTAGATTTATAAAGAAAAATCACTTCAACAATGGTTATATGAGATCATGGAGTTGGAAGAGGGATGTCTTATGGAAGGATTCAGCCAAGCGGTCGAGAAGCAGAGACAAAAATCATGGAATGACTGCAACATCTATCACAAAATTTTGTAGCCGAGTTATTTAGTGTTGTTATATGATATACAATTTTTCAAACACCCTCACAAGTTATGCATGCGTTGGTTGGGCCCATTTCGCTTAGTCTACATCAACGAGGATGGAACAACAAAATTGGACACCTTGTAGGGTCATCCACTCAAAGGACTTGTCAATGGAAGTTGGTTGAAGGTGTATTATGGCCCGCAAGGGTCAAATTCAATTTGAGAGCATCACTCAAGGAAAAAGTTAGCATATCCTAGGCGTATTGTAGCATAGGGAGTAGATAGGTAGGTACATAGTTGACATAATTAAACTTTGTCAGAAACACATGACACTTTCCAGTCACACAGGTGGCTTGGACAGGTTGACAAGTCCGAAAATTCCCATGATTTCCATTTGTGGGTGAATGTATTAGAAATGTACAAAGTACTAGATCTGATAGGGGGCTCACACTGGAATTGAATAAGCTACATGGAGCAACACAACACTGAAAGGTCAAGTAACACAATCAATTAAGGGTACATAATCAATTATAACACCACATTCCAAAAGGCACATCATTAATATGATGGATCGATACATCTATCAACCACCTCATGGAAATTTGATGTGGGTTAGTACCTCTCTTTCGATGTTCAACATTGTCCAACAACTCACATATTCCTAGCACATTTTCCTAGCCGTCACCCTAACTATTTATATACCTTGTCAGCATCATCTCCATCAGAGGGATCATCCATGCCTCTGCATATAGAATCTCCATTCATTCACAGTTGAGTAGTGCCAGTAGTGCTTTCACCAATAGTTCCAGTTACGGCCCGAATTCTAGTTCCCCAGTAATGTCCCTAAGTCATGTCCATTTCCAATAGACATTCGATTTCCTACAGCTCTATTCCTAAGCAGGAAACCTAGAATCCAATGGTTTCTTTCTCACGACAATTGATGATTCAAATACAACTTCTCAGCAGGGGCCGCGGGCTATTATTCACTATAAATATACATTCCCCTTCCACACAGTTCCTTGAACTATGCTTTGAAGTTGCGACGGTACACCGAATCTCTTATCTAGGAGTTGGTGAGTTTGTCACCCTGAATGATCACCTTTTCTGAGGTTGTAAGCCCAATTCTATGGGTTTCCCCCTCCACTGATTGAAGAGGTTCACATATTTTGTCCTATACATATATTTGAATGATACAAGAGGATGATGATGGTCTAGGCCGTTGGATTCTTCACTGTAGGCCCAATCCTTGTAAGTCACCAAGCAATTGAGCCAAGTTCTAGCTGTAGGGATTGTCTTGGTTTGAGATCATATTTCTGGAAGGTAGGCTACAAAATATCTCTCACTCACCCATCCAAAAAGAGCTTGGAAATAGAGAGTTCTATATCCCTGAAAAATGAAGCCCAAATCCATCTCTTACCTTGGGGATTTCTTGACTCATTCCAAGACCTGTGTCAGGATGCAACTACAACCTAGATAGATGATTTGGCGCTCTTACTCAAACCAGGCTACAACCACATATTGATTTAATTATTTGGTCATACAACATTGATGATTTTATATTACTCAATCTATGCATGGACATATTGGTTAGTCCTATATGGTACAATATCAATTTCAACTAGATGTCCCACCATGAACATTTCCATTGGCTTGAGGACGAGCCAAGTTATAGTGTTAGGGGTTTGTTGGCAACCAAATTTTTGGGTAGGTTTTGCATGTGGAAAATTAGGCATGAAAACACATCATTTTTTCATGCACAATAGCAGGTCTTGTGTGATAGATGGAATAAAGTATGCATGCTAATCAAAGTTCTATATTATGCACTGAAGATCAGAAAGATACCACATGCACATTGAGTTAGAAGACGATATTCAATAATCTTCCTGAATAATGAACCCAGACATCATGAGAGATTATGGGGTAGATGATGGATGAGCTGAAAAGTTTGTTAGGACTACCATGCTCCAAGGAGGTTATGTGGGTTGCATGCAGATGGCATAAGTGTACGAAATTGGCGATCACTATGTTGATGTTTTGGTAGAATTGGACAGGTACTTCCAAATAGGCATGTGTTTTTCATGTGGAAGTAGTCGAAAATATTCTAGTCTTGAGTTTACTTTAGTTAGAAGGAATTAACTACAGTAAAATTGTAAATATTAGTGAATTGAATTATTTAAGGACATGCTTAGCATGCAAAATGTAATCTAAATCTTAAGTGGGTGTGAGAAGTAATCTCAATTGTAGCTCACTTTGAATATTATAAATAGATTGTAACTCATGATTATAAAAGCAAGGATGGGGTATAGGAGAAGTCACTTTGAGAGGAAGCCACTTGGTGAGAGACCAAGGTAGGGACTTGTGTGAGATACACTTGTGAGAGACTTGGTGAGAGACCAAGGTTGAGGATAGCAAAGAAGGACTTTTTCTAGTAAGGAGTGTAGGAGCACATAAGTAATTTTGCTTACACTAGAGTGAGGAGATCTCATTGGTTGGTTGAAGAGAGTTCATCCAAGTATTGATGAGAGGGTTGGATCACAAAGGATAGTGATTCAAGATTGATAGTTGGAGAAGGACTTCCATCTAGAGGTCATACGGGTCAAGGAGGAGAGAGAGAAGAAGTAGCCACACATGGGTTTCAAAGGAAAGAGACTAGAGGGAAGAGTAGGGTCATACAGAGGTTGTTGTACGAGATTTATGTACACAATTGCGGGTATCAGAGGAGACAGGTGCGAATATCCACGGGTCATAGAAGGGAAAGGCACATGCATCCATGAGCTAGAGAAGGGAAAGTCACATATGCATTGGGAAATGTGTTGGTACAAGGCCGTACAAAAGCACAAGAGTTTCTAGGTTTGTCTGCAGTGTATAATCCTCTCAGTGGGCCATTATACCTATTACAAGAGCCCTTATTTGACCTTAATAAAAGCATCATTAGACTATTTTTCCCTTCGGGGTTTTTTCAGGGGTTTACCTGAATCTTGGTGTTCTTATGTGCTTGATTTGGTTTCCTTGTTTATGCTTCTGCTGCATGTTTCGTTGAGTAATATAGTTGTTCTTTGATTCAATAAATATATGTTTCTTTGAATTAACTGCTTGGTGATAGGTTGAAGGGAAATATCGACATGGTATCAGAGCATACCAAAGGTTGAATTCTCTTTAGAAAATCAACTCGGTATCATAGTCGAGGCTTTGAAGGAAAGAGGGAGACTCGTCTCTGAAGGGAGGAAACCAATAGGACATATCTTATCAGGTAGATAACCAACAAAGGAAATCAAAGGACAAATTTTCAGGGAAACAAGAGTATTGGGTAGAACATGTGTTTTTGCAGAGGCATATGCGAGTCATAGTGTAGACAGTCGTGGACATCTGTGGGTCACAGAAGGACAAGTCGTGGATATCTGCAGGTCAAGGAAGGGAAAGTTACAGATAAGTCATACAAGAAAGTATAGGATAGTTCCAATAGAGGGTTATCATATCAGATCTTGAATATGGTGAACACATTGATGATTGAGGACGGTTTATAAGGGCCAACAAATTTCCAGGCTTGGAAGGAAAGGATTCTTCTCCTGTTAGAGAAGAATGACCTAAAATAGTATGTTGAGGTTGTAGTTGCAGACCCTACAAATTTGTAGGAATTGGTAGTTCACAAGAAGGAAGTGAAGGCCAAGAGGGTGTTGCTAGAATCGGTGAAGGATCACTTGATTCTCCACATTTCTGAGAAGAAATATGGTAAGGAAATTCATGGTGCTTTGGTGAGTCTATACAAAAACAAGAATACATGCATGTTGCTACATTTGAAGCACCAACTTCAAGTTGTTAGGATGTTCAGTGAGGACACGGTTGTGAATTATCTTATGAATATTACACATATATGAGATCAGCTTGCAATGATTGGTGATACAATACAAGATACCGAGTTGGTGAATGTAGCGTTGAGAGGTATTCCCAAGGCTTGGGAACTTTTGTGTAGGGGATTTGCGCACAAGAGACAATTCCAGGTTTTGATAGACTATGGACTAATTGTATTTGGGAGGAGACTTAGTTAGAGTCTAGGGATAGTTCTAAGAGGATCCATGATGATAAATTTTCTCTTGCCARTCAAGAAAGGAAGGGAAAGTTCAAGAAGATTTCCAGTGGAGGCAAGGAAGGGAAAGTTCAAGAAGATTTCCAGTGGAGGCAAGGAAGGGAAAGTTCAAGAAGATTTCCAGTGGAGGGTCGATCGCTCAAGATGGAAAGAAGAATAAGGACATGAGTAAAGTCAAGTGCTTTGCATGTCACAAGTTTGGAAATTATGCAGGGAAATGTCCACACAAGAAGAAGGTGGGAAATGAAACACAATCAAAGGTAGTTGCGTAGGCAAAGGCTCAAGTGGATGAGGTTTGCAAGAAGTTTGAATATACAGAGTTCTCTCTGGTTTCTCAGACTTTCGTGGGCATCATATCTGCTAATGCATGGTTGATAGATAGTGGATCTACATGTCATATGACAAGAGCACGAGAGGTGTTCGAGAGATTCACAGATTCTGACTCAGAGATGCATGTGGAATTTAGTATGGGGACCATGCATGCAGTGAAGGGATACAAAACGATACCATTCTGGATGGAGTCAAGAGGCACATTGAGAGTACAAGATGTGTTATGGGTGTCATAACTCAAGAGGAGTGTGATATCAGTCTCAATGATTGAGAAGAAGGGATTTGAGGTAGAGTTCCAGGATGAAAAGGCGCTTATTATTCCCAGAGGATATAACTCGTACAAAGCATTTGTCTTTGGAGTTATAGAGAGAAAATTGTATAGGATAAAGGGCCAACCTATGAGATCAATTTCCAATAGGATGGTGACAGAGAACAAGGAGCAGGTAGCTCCAAAGGTTGAGAAAATCATAGGGAGTCATCTTTCAGGTTCAGGTGGGAAGGAGCAACCTTCCAATTCAGTCAAGAAGGAGTCATGGTAGGAGATGGCCATGCAGGATGATAATGAGCAAGAGACTTCTAGGAGCATGTTCAGAGGAAGTGATTCTTCATAGACAGGTCAAACCATCATGATAGGGATAACTTATGTGTTAGAGGGAGCATCCAATCAGGTGTATTGGAGAGCAGGCATGGTACCATATCTGGTAGTGAAGATAGAGAAAAATCCAGGTCGGAGAAGTACCTTCCTGGATAAGAGGGAGTGCTAATGTTTTGGTAGCATCAGACATGTACTTCCACATAGGCATGTGTTTTGCATGTGGAAGTAGTCGAAAATATTCTAGTCTCGAGTTTACTTTAGTTAGAATAAATAAAATAAAATAAAATTGTATTTATTAGTGAATTGAGTTATTTAAGGACATGCTTAGCATGCAACATGTAATCTAAATATTAAGTGGGTGTGAGAAGTAATATCAACCGTAGATCACTTTGAAGATTTGAAATAGATTGTAACTCATGATTATAAAAGCAAGGCTGGGGTATAAGAGAAGTCACTTTGAGAGGAAGTCACTTGGTGAAAGACCAACGTAGGGACTTGTGTGAGATACACTTGTGAGATACTTGGTAAGAGACCAAGGTTGAGGATAGCAAAGAAGGACTTTTTCTAGTAAGGAGTGTAGGAGAAAATAATGAATTTTTCTTACACTGGAGTGGGGAGATCTCTCTAGTTGGGTGAAGAGAGTTCATCCAAGTATTGATGAGAGGGTTGGATCACAAAGGATTGTGATTCAAGATCTTGATAGGTGGAGAAGGACTTCCATATAGAGGTCATACAGGTCAAGGAGGAGAGAGAGTAGAAGTAGCCACAGGTGGGTTTCAAAGGACAGAGACCAGAGGGAAGAGAAAATTCGTACGAAGGTTGTCATACGGGATTTATGAACACATCTGTGGGTCTCAGAGGAGACATGTGCAGATATCCACAGGTTAGATAAGGTAAATGCACAGACATCCGCGAGCCAGAGAAGGGAAAGTTGTGAATGCATTGGGAAACATACTAGTACAAGGTCATACAGAAGAATATGAGTTTCTAGGTTTGTCTACAGTCTATAATTCTCTCAGTGGGCCATTATCCCTGTTACAGGAGCCCTTATTTGACCTTAATATAATCATCATTGGATTGGTTTTCCCTCCAGATTTTTTCCATGGGTTTACCTGAATCTTGGTTTTCTTATGTGATTGATTTGGTTTCCTTGTTTATGCTTCCGCTGCATGTTTCGTTGAGTAACCTAGCTGTTATTTTATTCAATAAATATATCTTTCTTGGAATTAACTACCTGGTGCTAGGTTGATGGAAAATATTGACATGGTATCTGAGCATACCAAGGGTTGAATCCGCTTTTGAAAATAAACACACTAGAGTGAGTGGAGTAGAGGAGAAAGGGATAGAGAGACATAGCATAAAAGAGAAGGAAAATGAGAAGTGAACGAAAGAGGGTCTATCTAAGATCAGAAAAAGAGGAAGGAAATCCAAGTTTTGTGTGAGCTCTGTTATGAGTCTTTGTAATAGTTTTGTATGAGTCTACAACAACCTTGTATAGAGTCTATAATTGATTATGTTTATTAGTGCAAAATCTAATCAGAGAGCACATAACACATTGTAGTGCATGAGTTGTAGAATGGATCAGAGTGCAAAGTGTTATTCTTCTTGAAATGTGGATATGTTGATGTATGCATTCTACCATTTAATGGAGGTAATATAAAGCTACATTTCTGTTTGTCAATTGTTGTGTATATTTTGAGTTTAATGGATGAGTGTGTTAATGGTTTAAGTTGTTAGTCTACTAAAGGAGTATAATTGAATGTATGAATGTTAGCATGAGTGGCTTCCAAGGGTTGAATTTGCTTTTGAAAATAAACACACTAGAGTGAGTGGAGCAGAGGAGAAAGGGACATAGATCCAGAGCATAGAAGAGAAGCAAAATGAGAAGTGAAGGAAATAGGTTCTATCTAAGGTTAGCAAAAGAGGAAGACAATCCAAGTTTTGTGTGAGCTCTGTTATGAGTCTTTGTAATATTTTTGTATGAGTCTACAACAACCTTGTATAGAGTCTATAATTGATTATGTTGAGTAGTGAAAAATCTCAACAGAGAGCACATAACACATTGTAGTGCATGAGTTGTAGAATGTATCATAGTGCAAAGTGTTATTCCTATTGTAATGTGGATATGTTGATGTATGCATTCTACCATTTAATGGAGGTAATATAAAGATATAGTTCTCTCTGTCAATTGTTGTGTATATTTTGAGTTTAATGGATGAGTGTGTTAATGGTTTAAGTTGTTAGTCTACTAAAGGAGTATAATTGAATGTATGAATGCTAGCATGTGTGGCTTCCTTGTATTCTTCATGTACATCTAGTCTTCCATGTTTCTTGTGTAAAGAAGGTAATCAAGGAAAAGATCCTAGTTCATACTATTTTACCAGAGGTTAATGAAGAAGGGGAAATCATACTAGAACTAGAAACAATCCTTGAATAAGGATCAAGCAACGATGAAATCAAGCAATTACTTAGTACCTCATCAAGTCGAAGAACCTACTAATAAAAGAGGTGACATGGGAAGATGAATTCTTCATGTAGAAATATCCATAGCTATCAAGTGTTGAGGGTAACACTTGTTTGAAGAGGAGGGGCATTTTAAGCCCTAGATATTGAGTTATTACATTTTTGTTGTTATATTAGTGTTTTCCTTATTGGTCAACTAGACCCTTTAATTGTAATTGCACCCTTTGTCTCCTATATATATACCAAGGAGACCTAGTTTTAGTCAACATCTCATCTTGTACATTTGTTATATTATAAAAGGAGGTTGCCCCCTCGAAGAGGCTTCTCTTTCATTCTTCTCTCTCATTCTCAAGGTGTGGAGTTACTTCTCTTTCCATTTTTATGCTATTTGGGTGTTTTGGAGCTTAAAAAAAAATCTCACCATTTAGGTGGTTATTTAACATGATTTCTTTCTATTTTAAAATTCTAGTAATCTTTAGATAGAAAGTAGACTCATTGGTGTCTAGAGTGATGGAATGATCAAAAAACTTGCAAATGTTTATTTTTTAAAAACAAACTTGGAATGTATTCATATGGAATATCTTCCTTTTGAATTAGCCATCCATATGCCATGGTAATGTACATGAATCATGCATTCAAAGGGAAGTGATATGACATCTCTAATGGTACGTGCATAAGAGGGGAGCACTATACCCCATGATGATAGTACAAGTATGAGATCTAGATAGTAGAGTACTACATGGAGCCATGTCAAATCATCTAAATGGTGTAGTGATAAGTTTCCTAGGTATGAGTCTGTAATAGATATAAAATATACAAAATATTAAAATAAATAAAAAAATAAAAATAACCAATAATCAATTATGAAGAGACATGACATCCTAATGAAAAGACACATCTCTTCATGGAAGGGCACCCTAATTATCAATTGTAAACATCTCATTCATATATATATATATATATATATATAACTATCCTAAATGGATTTCTTTATATTCCATATATTTTGGATAATTTATGTGTGAATAAAATTTATGCTTGAATATATTCAATTTGAATTAGACATCCATGTGCCATGGTGATGGACATTAAGCAAGCATTAAAAGGGAAGTGATATACCATCTCTAGTGGTATGTGCAGAAGAGGGGAGCACTATACCTCATGATGATAGTACAAGTATGAGATCTACCTAATAGAGTACTACATGGAGCCATGCCAAATAATCTAATGGGTGGAGTGATAAGTTTCCTAGGGATGAGTCATCAAAATTCCATCAAAAAATGACCGATATCACGAGTGGGAGGGAGGAATGGTGGAAAAGAAGATTGACGAAAAAGGTTACCATCTTCAGGTAACAGACATTACTAATATGACACTACTAGAAGGTTGTTAGATGAGGAGAGCATTGGATAATGTACTCCTCAATGTGTGGACTTTGTCTTTTTTTTTTAACTTACTCACTTCTTTGTTCTCAAACCGAAAAAACATCCCTAGTCCCACCAAAACATCATGTATTCCCCTTTTCCTCAACAACATGACACCCCCATATAAGTGGTTTTGTGGTGGGCCCCACCTCCTTTAACACAATATTGAATCATACATAGAATTGTGACATCACTTTTAGGTGCTAATGTATGTCACTATTTTTATATATGATGTCTTCATTAGGTACAAAAGATATCACAAAAGATGTTATATATTCCTTGGTAGTGTTATGGTTTTATAAGTTTGCTTAGTGTTGGAATGAACACGTGTCATGAAAGTTATAACACACCATAAAATTAATTTGGGTTGATTTTTCAATGAGAGGATGGACAAAATTTTGATCTCTACTTATATAACTCCATACCCTCTTCTAGAGCTTGCCTATTTATCCTCTTAGTCCATAGGCTTTCATATTTAACACATTTTTTTTCTTATATTCATTATCATGCTAACTCCAACCATACCCTATCCAAAGGCCAACTTTACTTAGGGTTATTTCTTTGCATCTCAACACATTATCTATCGCAAATACCACAAAAATCAAGGAGAAAAAAGAATACACTTGTCTGAATCCTGCATTATGAGGATTATTCCCTTTATTTTGATTTATAAATTCAATGTTGGAGAATAAAAAGCCTCTCCAACCTTAATTCCCTCATTCATTTCACTTATATTCTCTTGGTCTTCTCTCCTCCCCCATTATCTTCCTCTTAGGGTTTCATAAAGTTGTGGTTTCAAGGAGAATATGGATGATAAGGGTTTAAGGAGAAAGGATCTAATGCAAGGGTAAGGGTTCTCATCCCTTCTTCCATTCTTTCACTTTGATTATTTGCTTGATTTCTGTTGTTTATTATTTTGTTACTTTCAAGGAAATTTTTTATTTTTGGTATGTTGAAGATGAAGGAACATGGAACCAAGAAACCATCTCCTTTTGTTATTGTCTTGCAAGGTTCCATTTTCTTTCCTATTTATTATTTTATGCAGTTCATAATAAATTTATTTTTTTGTAATTATTGGCTTCTTGGCTTCATGGGCAGCTTGAATTCTCTATTTATACCATTCCCATAACCATTTCTTCTTATGTAGGCATTGATGCTGGTTACATGTAGGAAAAAAATGGTTTGTATCCAAGGTGGTAGGGTTTTTTTTGGCTTCCATGTGGGGTGTGTTTATGGATACAAGCTTCTCTAAGAATTGACATGTTGTCCTTTGGTGTATATGGTATTCCCTTAGGTTTTTTGTGACCTTGTTTGGTGGGTTGTAGCCTTTCCTAATGGTATAACCATGGTCCCTTTGATGTGCCCTTCCATTAGGGTTAGTTGTGGCCCCCTTTGGTGGACTAGAACCTTCCCTAAGGGCCATCCTAGGGTACCTTAGCTATGAAATTCCTTTAGGATTGGTTGTGGCTTCCTTTTGCAGGGCGTGACCTTCCCTTAGGATTGACTTGTGATACCTTTATTGTGGCCTTCCTTTAAAGTTTCTTATAACCTCCTTTGATGAGATTTGATATTCCCTAAGGGTCAGTGTGCAGTGCATTCACTACAATCATCCCTTAGGGTTAGTTGTGTCCTTCTTTGTTGGGCCATAACCTATTTTTTAGTTTTCAAGCATTTTCTTTTGTATTTATATTATCCCATAAGATATTGTTTTTCCCACTAACATTTATCTCCACAAATAAAATTGCATAAATATCTTTTATGGGTTTGTTTTTTTTTACAATAATCTAATAATTTAAGTCTTGGATATAAAATTTTATTATTAAAATTTTGAGAATGTAGCATAAGTAGAGGTATTGCCTCTTGGTAAGTGATCATGGCTCAAATCCTATAATTCCCTTTTTCATCTATTCCTTTTCTTATTTTTAAGGTTTTGGGCAATTGGAAAGAATGTGAACCATGCAAAGGCCCTAGAGTTTCAAACATAAATCTAATATCATATGTAATTCCCATCCCCTAAAAAAAAACACTACCTTTACAATATTTAACTTAAAATAATAAAAATCATCATTTAATAAGAAATTTTGGGAAAAGGTCTTAATGATGCAAATACGGACGTCACTTAATGTTTAACACTTATATTTATACTTTTGAGTAAATGTATCTTAACTATTAATCTCTCATAGATTTTCTTACAATCACCTCTACTACATATAACTAAATATTCTAAGGTTTAAAAACCCAATCTGAAAAATTAAAAGGATATATTTAATAATAAATGAAAATAACTTTTTTTAAATAAAGTTTTCAAAATGCATATTCCTTAAGAAATTAATTCTCTCTTTTTTTTTTTTTAAATAAATTACACTTAAAATCCACTATTAGCTTCTAAATATAGATTTTTAATTTAAAAAGAATAAAAAATTAAAAAATATCTATTTATAAAAAGTTTGTAATTAATAAAACAATACCTCGAACAATATAAAGCTCCAAAAAATAAATCTACAACTATCAAGGA
Source organism: Picea engelmannii (assembly GCA_009831015.1). NCBI lineage: Eukaryota > Viridiplantae > Streptophyta > Pinopsida > Pinales > Pinaceae > Picea > Picea engelmannii. The sequence continues at coordinate 53,878 of ML805374.1, read as the reverse complement.
TAAGATTGTTGTCCTCCCAACCAAATTCCCTTGACCCTTGAATTGAAGGCCAACCAATCTCATAAGCACTAGTACTATACCAACTTGTCAATAATTCATGATCCATATTTTCACTTTTAAGCTTCATAGCTAAAGAAATGATCTCCTTAAGATCTCTCTCCATTGATCTTCATTCCCGCGTTAGAAATCAAGATGTGAATGCTTAACCCCTCTTCCATAATTTTTTTTTTTTTTTATTCACCTCAAGCTCATCATGCACACTCCTTTTGATAAATAAAATAATAAAAAATAACCATTTATTTTTTAAATGCATGCACATTTGGTTGAAGTATATTTAATCTAGATTATCTAGAGAATAAAATGAAGTGAGAAATGTAAATGAAAAAACATAATGATATTGTAGAGAGCACAATGATATAATAAAACTTAAATTTTATTAATGAATGAAATAAAATTTGACAATAAAATATAAAGCAATATAAACTAAATAGAATAGTGTTAGTTTATCTCTAAAAATAGATGTTTTTGTTATGTTCAATTGAAAGAAAAAATAAAAAGAGGGAAATATTTCATTTTTAACATAAATTAAGAATACTTAAGAGGAAAAAACTCTAAATATCCAAAATCATAACCATAGGAGATAATGTCACAAAAAGAATGTAGGCCCTGAGGAGACTAGTTGATACATCGATATCCCAATGATGCAACTTTTGCATACAAACTTAATTTAAGGTGTTTCTTGGATTGTTGCAAATCTTATTCCATGCCCTATGTGTGTGGAAGGTAACCCAATAAAGATTGTGTGTCTTATTTCAACAACAAAAAATTCAAGTGAATTGACCAAAAAATGCACCAAAGGTTCAAGACCTGAAAAACTATAGTAGAACTTCCAAGATTGGAACCATTTTGAATCAATGGAATAGGTGGGTCACTAGAAGTATCCACATAGATTAGTTATCCCTTCTTAGGAAGCAATGTTCCCATTTTCATCAAGTTCCATCGTCATATAGGGAAATTTTCAATGAATCAGACTCTTGGTGAACCACTTTCCCTAATGAAGGAATTGTCTTACTTTAATGACTTGCTAGAGTTGGATGCTCCTATTAGCGGGTGACCCTCATATTGGTTTTCTTGGTATGATTAATTTTATCCTCCTCAATGCAATTAGTATTGATATATGTAAGGGCCAAGTGCTCAACCACCTATGAGATTTCCAAGAGAGGTGAAAAATACGGTCGAAGCAACTCCACATTAAATACAAGGTGTAAGCCAAGGGAGAATACTTTATTCAAAATAATTGTCACCCACATCCTTGGTGGTGGTGAAATGACCATATTGGAGTGGGTAGATCTTTCGATGGGGTCCTGTGAGGCACTCTTTTTACAAATGCAACCATACATTATATCACATATTAAATTTATGTGGAACTTAATGTTCACCATGGAATTTCTTGTACTTGGCATTAGATTTTGTAAAATATCATGAACTTGTTGTTGGATGTGTTGGACTCGCTCAACAAATTTGGATTCTCTATCAACCTTGTTCTAAGCATGGGAGAATTCTTCTTATATAGATTTCATATATAGAGACGAACCCCACGCACACTTGAAAAGGGATATGGCCAATAGAGCTGAAAAGGGATATGGCCAATAGATCTATGAAGGGATCTATTGTAGCTATGTTGAACATAAGGAAGGATCTCATCTCACGTGCATGGATGTTTGGAGTTGTGCATTCTTAGCATATGCATAATAATCTCATTAAATATATTTATTTTTCCATTGGTTTGGTGGGGTGGAAGATAATATATTTGGTCAACTTGGTGTCCATGATTGACCACAAGTTGAACAAAAAATTATTGAGGAACCTCCCTGCCTAAAATAATGGTTCATGGAAGCCCAAAATGAACCCAAACACACTTGAAGAAGAGCTTTGAAGTGGAATTTACTAAGATACTCCGTCAATATGGTATAAAAAATGCCATCTTAGAGAATTGATACATAACCATAAGTACATAGTCATTTCCATGCTTGGTTAAAGGTAGGCCTGACATGTAGTCCACAAAGATGAACTCCTAGGGCATATTTGAGGTAGGAAGAGGAGTGTACAACTCCTGTTTTTTTATGGTAGTTTTGGAAATCACATAGATAATGCATAATATGATATCCCTATTGATGTCATATAAGAGATTTTCACAGTAGAATTACTTTTGTAGTACTTCCACTATTTTCTCCATGTCAAAGTTCCCTACCACTTGATTGTAATGCACCTCCCAAATCAACTTCTCACACTTTCTTGAAGGAACACAAAGATGTCATAGATGGCATAAAATTTCAACATGGAGTTGAATTTTGAGACTAGTTTACATGCTCCTAGTGTTTGATAGGTGGTGGTGGAGGCAGGATCACTGTCATACAATTTGGGCCACCCAAAGGTGTCGAGTCTACAAGAGTTGAGAACAATGGGTAATGCCACAATTTGAGGTTCGTTGGGGTAGTTCACAACTAGATTTGTGTTTCCCTTCTTACACTTAATGTCTAGGTGTAACTATTGTAGGTATGTGGACCATTTCTAATTGTAGTCATTATAAACTTTGCCTACATCTACATGAACGTAGGGGATTGTGTTCAATATGGATGATTGTCTCATTCCATAGAATGTAATTCCTCAATTGGTGGTAAGGGTAAGCAATAGAGTAAATATCCTTGTCATAGGTTGGATACCTATGAATCACATTAGAGAGTGTCTCACTATCATAGGCTACTAGATGCCCATGCTAAGTGAGGATTACACCGTCATGATAATATAAAGTATTTGTCTTGATCTTGAAGGGTTGTTGTAGGTTTGGTAGAGTGAGTATTGGTGTCGAGTAAAGGGTATGTTTTAGATATTTGAATGATTTATGCTGTGATGTGGGCTAAATGAACTTAGATTTGGCTCTACCCTTGGTCACTTGGCTTGAGGGCCAAGCAATATGAAAATTTCCCGACACAAACACGCAATAGAATTTGATGAGGTCCAAGAAACTGTAAAGCTATGTTAGAGTCATTTGGTCCAACCAATCATGAATGATTTTGATCTTGGTTGAATCCACATGCACATCATGTATTTCCATGATTTATCCTAGGTACTGATTTATTTACATGCAAAATGAACATTTCTCTAGATTCCCATATAACTTATGTTGTTGTAGGGTGTTTAAGACATGTTAAATGAAATGTTATGCTCTAGTTTTTCTAAAGATGAGGATATCATCCAAAAACACAACCACAAAATATTTTGTGAATGACCACAAGATACCATCCATAATCCTCGTGAGCATTGTCAGATAATTATTCAAGACAAAAGGCATGACCAACCACTCAAAAAGGCCTTTATTATACTTGAAGTTGTTCTTCCATATATAATTTTGCTCAATTATTGGTACCTGCTGGTATCCTGACTTCATATCAATCTTATTGAAAAACTTGACACCCTTGAGCTAATAAAGAATATTGTTAATCCTAGGAATTGTATATCATTTCTTGACTATGATTGTGTTTATATATTTGTAATTATTATAGAGTTTCCATGTCCCATTCTTCTTCTGAACAAAAAACAAATTGGCTACCATAAGGTGAGGAGCTTAGTTGAATGTGTTCCTTTTGGATGAGCTCTTGAATATTGTGTTTGATTTATTCATTCTACAAAAGGAAATGTTTGAATACTAGCCATTAGATAAAGGAGCATCATGTATCAAATCAATTGAGTGCTTGACCTAGTAGTGTAGAGGCACCCCTGTAGGTGAAGCAAATATATCTCTATATCCTTCCTCTATCTTGTCCACTTAATTTTTCTATGTGGAGAGACCCTATGCAGAGGTTGTGGTAGTTGAAATGATATTCCATTTACCTTCCAATCGAATCATGAAGAGGAAAAATATCCTCATCTAAGAGATTACCTTCCCGCACTTCTTCACTGAGATCAAGGAGACTGTGATAGTTAGGACTAACATTTTTACCTTATATAACACCTCCTAAAGTAACAATGACACTTTAAGGCCTAGAATTGTAAATAACATGATGCTTCCATATATAGGGTTGTCCTAAAATATAATCACAGACTTCAAGTGGGGAAACATCACATAGTACCTTATATTTTCCAAGGGTTGATGCCATAGGGAAAGTGTAATTGTTGACTGATACAGATGTCTCATCCCTAGATTAGCCAAGTGATAGTGTATAGTTGGGGTGTGGCATTATTGATAAATTCAACCTCTTAATGAAATATATTGAGGTTAGGTTCTTTTGGCCACCATTGTCGACAATTAAATGTAACCGAGTTTAATTAATCCACATCTTTGAGTGGAAGACACATTCACCTTCCTCATGCTCCTCTAGCTCCTCTAGTTATATCTTTATTGTAGTGACGGTAACATTGAGTTTTGTGTCAATAATCCACTTTCCCTTATATATCACTGAATCATATTTTGAGATAGAGTATAAATTTGAGGCTTTCATCTCATCCAATAGTGACCACTTTAAGCAATAGTCATGAGTGTTGTGCCAAGGTGTTTTGTCAAAATCACACCACTTTCTAGTTTCTTTCTTCAACTTCCCATTACTTTTCTTTTCCTATGACTTGGACTGGTTGTCCTAAGGTTGGTTATATTTAATTTGTCATTTGTTTAATTAGTTAGGGCCACCTTTAACATGCTTGTACTATTTCATATTTTTAGACCAAAACTCTTGCTTACTCTTTTGCATAAAGTTTTTATTGATTTTGATAGCATACTGATAAGTGGATCCTAGTGAGGATATGTTCAAGAACTCCATATCTATTTGGATGTACATGTCTAGGCCATTGTGGTAATTCATAACCAAGTGTCGCTTGGAGACTCTAATACCCATCTTTAAGTGTAAGGTGCAAAAATTTATCCATCTCATGTATTGGTCGTCATAGTTTCCAATATAGAAGAATTCCTCCTTGAGGGTATCATCAAAACCAACCCAAGTGGGTTATGTCCTAAATGTTGTATAATCATCTTTGGCATTTCTCTCTTGGTAAATATCCCACCAATATTTGACATGTGGAAGGGAGTTAAGGAACATGAAGGTGATCTTTCCACTATCAAAATTTTTTGAACAGAGTAATAACCCTCTAATAGATTTAACCATTTCTCTAAAGAATATGCATCTATCTAACCTTTAAATAAAGGAATGTCAAAGTTAACTTTTACTTTTTTAACGGTGGTAGAGGTCACACCTCTGAAACTCTTGTTGAAGGTGTGTCCGCCACCATCCGTAGCCATCAAAGGATTTGAGAAAAATTATCAATAATCTCATTCCTCTTCTTGGCGAGGGATTCCTCAAGAAACAAATTGAAGGGATATTCTACTCCATCATATTTTTTTTCTTCCACCATGGGAGGCATTTTTTGTTGGAGAGACTGGTCTTCCTCATTCTTAATCATTTCTAAACCCAACCCCCTATACCTTAACCTCATTGGCGACATCCATAGAAAAACAACACAGAAAAGATTTACTTTGATACCAGTGATTTGGATTATATAGAGAATGAAATGAAGGTAGAAATATAAATGGAAACATAGAGATATTGTAGACATCACAGTAATACAATGAAACCAAAATTATATTAATGAATGAAATAAAAAACAAAAACATTGTAAAATGCAAAGCAATACAAACTAGCTAAAATGGTGGTATATTATCCCTAAGAGGAGATGTGTCAGGTATGATTATTTGTAATAAAACATTACAAGAGGAAAATAATACCTTTTTAACACAAATTATGAAGCTCGAAGAGGAAAAAACCTAAATATCCAAAACGTTGACCCTAAGAGATTGTGGCAAAAGAAATGTGGGCCCTAAAAAGGCTACTTGATATGTCAACTTCCCAGGGGCACAACTTTTGCATGAAAACTCCATTTAGGGTGTTTCTTGGACTTTTACAAGGCCTAATACATTCTTTGTTTTTAGTATGGCAAGCAATAAAAGATTGTGTGTCCTATTTAAACTGCTAAAAACACAAGGGAAATGCCCTGAAAAAAAAGTGGTTTAATTTCATGAATTGAAAAAGCATAGTAGAACTGCCAAACTGTAGAACCATTTTGATTCAATGGAATAGGAAGGTGACCATTAGTATCTACCTATATCAATAATCCCCCCTAAGAATAAATGATCCCAATTACATCAAGTTCCTCCATGAGATGGGGATTTTTTTTATTGAATCTTACTCTTGGTGAGCCACTTGCCCTAGTGAAGGAGATACCTTCCTACGATGACTCAATAAAGTTGAATGTTCTATTGGTGGGTGCCCCTCGTATTGTTGCGCATGGTGTACTTGATTGTAACCTACTCAAAGTAGTAAATATTGAGCTTTGTAGGGACCGATTGTTCGACCACCTTTTCGTTGTCCAAGAGAGGTTGAAAATATGGTTGAAGCATCTCCACATTAAATACAAGGTGCAATCCAAGGAAAGGGGGAATACTTAATTCAAAATCATTCTCACCCATAGTATTGGTGATGGTGTAAGACCCATATTGGATTGAGTGGAGCTTTCAATGGGGTCTTGTGAGATGATATTTCTAAAAATACAACCATACCTTATCTCCCACTTGAAACTTGTGTGGAACCCAATGTTAATTGTGGCATTGGTTGTACTTGGAAATGGATTTATACAAAATATCCTGAACTTGTTGTTGGATGTGATGGATTTGTTCAAAACAAATTGGCTACTCTATTATCCTCATTCTAATCATGGAAGGATTCTTCCTATGTAGATGCAATGGGTAGGGCCATGCCAATTGGGGCCAATCACTAGAACCCCAAGCACGCCTGAAAAGGGTTGTGGCCAATAGAGCTATAAATAGATATTTTGTAGCTATGTTGAACATAAATAAGGTTCTCATCACATTGCATGGATGTTTGGAGTTGTGCATTATTGAGATATGCACAATCATCCTATTGATTACTTATATTTTTCCATTGGTTTGGGGATGGAAGGCAATCAAAGTGGTCATCTTGGTGTCCATCATTGACTGCAAGTTAGAATAGACAATACTTTGGAACATTTTGTCCCTATTTGAAATAATGGTCCATGGAAGCTTGAAATGAACCTAAACACACTCAAATAAGATCTTAGCAGTGGAATTTTCTACGATGCTCTTCTTACATGGTGTAAAAATGACCATATTAGAGAACCAGTCAACAACCACAAATACACAATCATTTTCATGCTTGGTTAAGGAGGGATTGAGATGTAGTCCATGGAGATAGACTCCCAAGGCTTGTTCAAGGTAGGAAGAGGAGTGCACATCTCCTACTTCTTAATGGCAAGTTTGGTGATGTCATAAGGAGTGCATGATCTGATATACTTGTTAATGGCCTATCAAATATTTAGCTACTAGAAGTACTTTTTTAATACTACCACCATCTTCTCCACACCAAAGTGCCTTTCCACCTAACTATAATGCACCTCCCAAATTAGGTTCTCTTTATCACTTGAAGGAACACACGATGGCCTAGATGTCATAAAAGTTCATCTTGGAGATGAAATTTTGAGATTTGTTTACCTATGATCATTGTTTGATAGATAGTCGCAAAGCAAGGTCATTTTCATACAATTGGGGAAAACTAAGGTCTCATGTCCACAAGAATTGAGCATTGTGGTCAACACTACAACTCGATTTGTGTTACTCTTATTGTACTTGATGTTTAGGTGGAACCGTTGTAGGTATGTGGACCAATTTTGATGGTATTTATTCTATAACATTCCTCACATATGCATGAACTACATAGGTTTGTGATAAGTGCAGATGATTGTCTCCTTCTCTATAATGTAATGCTTCCATGGGTGGTAGGACTGCACAATTGAGTACATCTCCTTGTCATAGTTCTAGTATATACGAACTGTATTAAGGAGTGTATCATTGTGATAGGCCACTGAATTTCCATGTTGAATGGGGATTACACCATCAACATATTTTGAAGCATATATCTCAATTTTGAAGGGTTTTTGTATATGTGGTAGAGTGAGTACTAGTGTTGAAAAAATGTGACATTTCAAGTCATTGAATGCTTATGTTGTGATTTGGCCCAATTGAAATTGTCTTTGGCTCCACCCTTGGTCACTTGGATTAGGGGCCAAGAGATATGAGAGAACCCCAACACAAACCTATGATAAAAGTTGAGAAGGCCCAAGAAACATCAAAACTCTGATAGAGTCATTGGGTCCAACCAATCATGAATGACTTGAATCTTTGTTAGATCCACATGCATTCCACGTTCATCCATGATGTATCTCAGATACAAAATTATTTGCATGATGAATGAGAATTTCTCTAGATTGGAATATAAATTTTCTACCACGAGGTGCTCAAAACCTACTAAATGTGTTGCAATTGTTCTACCCAAGTTTTGTTGAAGATGACAATATCATCCAAATACATCAAGAAAAAATAATTTTTGAACAACCATAAAATATCTCCCATCATCCTCTTGAAAATTGTTGGAGAATTATTCAAGCCAAAAGGCATGAAAAACCACTCGAAAATGCCTTCTTTATACCGAGAATGTAATCTTACATACATCATTTTTCTCTATTGGTATATAGTGGTAACCTGATTTCAAATCAATTGTATTGAAAAACTTAGCACCCTTGAGTTGATCATGGATATCCTTAATCTGGGAAATTAGATATCAGTTCTTTACTATGATTTTGTTTATATATTTTTTATCAACATAAAGTCACTATTATCGCACAAATTGTAGGTTGGGAAAATCTTGACCCAATCCATGATATGACGATAATTGCGGGAGAGTCTACCATTGTCACCTTAGGTAAACCCTCCCCTCACTTTAGTGAAGGATAAATCCAGCACAAGGGGGGAATCCTAGGTGACCCTAGGGGGAAATGAAATGGAAAGTGAGATAATGGAAGTGAATCCCCTATAGGTTAAATTACTAAGTGGAGGATGGTTCAGAAACGAGTCTAGGATATGGTCAATGGTTTCCAAGTGCTTGAGTACCTGCATAAGATTGGTGTACCTTCTCGAGACACAATAACACACAATATACAAGACCAATAATCTAATGGAAAAGAAAGTGAATCTTTCTGTCCCAATTAGCAGCATTATATAGTGATATAGATCATCAATGAAATGATAAAAATAGGTTCTAAACAAGTTACCAAAGTCCAATAAAATATGCAAGAGACTAGCGAGCAATTACTAGTGTAACTTAAGTATGATAGCACAAGAATTTAGCAACACTTAAAGGATGTTAGATACAAGTATTGAAGAGATATTATTACAGCCTTATGTCTGTAGCAAAAAATTTCTATAGAAGAAAATTACAACCACTGAAACTTACAAGTAAACCACCCAAAAGAAGCACAACAACTAGTAGATTAATTTGGTAGCTTTCTAGCAAATTCTGATGGTTATAAAATGAGCAATTTTGAAAGTTATGAAGTGTTTTTATGTATCCCTAATGGATGTAGCATACATTTATTACATCAGCAATAAATCCTTGTAGAAATAAGATTCCCTATTGGCCTTGGCTAGCCTTAAGCATACAGAAAATATTCCAACTTAAACAATTTCAATATATCGTGATTCTACGTATCTCAATGCAATGATTTTATTTCTCCAATGCAAGAGATTTAGTGCCTTTAACTATTGGGTTATGGATTCTTTTAAATAAAAGATCCAGTTGTGCTAATTCCTATTGATATTATGGTAGCTACGGGAGGTATTTACCTCCATGTGTAAACCTGACGAGAATAGAATATTTTGGGAAGCAAGACGAAACCCTAATTAATTGGTTAATAACCTTAGAAGATAAGTCAGCTCAAGAGAATGACTTGTATTAGGTTATTATCCTCCAAGAGAAGAAGTCGGCTAAAGGAAATGTTATATACTAAAGATTTAGTACCTAGAATGAGAAGTCATCCTAGGCAGTCTTCCAGAAATACTATAAATACAAGAGGCCAGTCTTCATTCTGGCCAGGGATTCTCAGAACTATAGAAGCACCACTTGTGTGCAGTGTAATTGTCCAGTTTGTGCGCAAGTTTGGAGGAGAGTTGTTGTTGCAGCTAGCATATTTCGATTTTGGCTTGGACCGTCTCTTGTTTATGGTTTGGACTCTCTGATAAAATCTTGTTGCTCTTTCTTGGTGCGTTATCCTTGGAGAAAGGTGCACCACCTTTGTTTGGCTATCTTGTCTAGGGTTTGCTTCCGGAATGATTCTCTGTCAAGGTTAAGGTGCTCGAGGATGGATTTAGCCTATGGTTGGGTGACAATATTGCTATATTAACTATGGTTAAACGAGCACATCCATTATATTCTAACAGGTTATGGGCCCACACTATCTTCGGATAGTCTAACCGTTGGAAGATATATTGGGAGGATTTTCTCAGTTGCAGTTGCAGTTGCAGCCAGTTTTTGCTGCAGCAACGAAACCCTAACCCTCTCATTGAGGCACCTTAAGTGAAGGGATTGACCTAATTTCTGGATAGACTAGTGTGCCCTAGCCTAACACACCTCCTGGTACTCTCAACAAGCTAAGACATCAAGTTTGAGTTTTTGGTCAAATCTAGGGTTGACCAAGTCAAAGAAGCCATGACTTACTCTATGAAGTCAAAAAACAAGTTAGAAGGGGTGTTGAGACCTGAAATTGACATCCCCATTACCCTATTATACTCTTCATTTATACTTTTTTTGGCCTACCTAAGCTTGGGTGAATGACAAGAACGCTACCATTAGCCAGTAATAAGGTCATAAGGTAAAGTATGGTTAATTCATGCATTTTGTGGTTTATAGAGTTAAGGAATTAAATATTTCATGTACTAATGCCTCAATTTGTCATATATAAATCTTTGACCTCTAGATATCCAACATTCCTGTACTAGCTCAACTATCTGGTACCTGTGCACCAAGACTGCCATTGTCTGAATCCGGTACCAAACGCATCCGGTACTAAAATCTCATCTGTTGCGATCCGGTACCAACGACCACGCACTGTTATGATCCGGTACCAACGGCCACGCACTGTCATGATCCGATACCACCTTTTGCGCACTGTCATGATCTAGTACCATCTACCTTTTACGATTCGATACTAATATGGAAGAGCCTAATGCACTAAGTTAAGTTCCAGATATCGCCTAAGCCAATTGGTGGACGTCTATTTGCTTTAGAAAGGCTATGATAAGAATAGTTTGTTGATTGCCTCATCCTCATGCACTTCGTGTCATGAGGATGAAGCTAAAGATGTAACCGAATAATTGAACTTAACAACTGATTGATTTGCAAATCACTTCACCTCCTTGTGTTTCACGATTAAGACTATTAAATAACCATGGAAAGGATGGTGGAAAAGAAGGAGAGTTAGCATATTACCAATATGTAAAGCAACGTATGATAGTACATAACATATTCTGAGTGAAGATTAATGGAATGCCATTTTATCTCCATATTCTGATTATCTATGATTAAGTGTGAGTTGAGTTGTTAACGAAAGTTTGATTTTATGTTTTGAAATGTGAGTGAGAGTAATGTGTGTGTTGAAGACAAGCCTCCTATAGACTTCAATAGATGACCTATTGAAGCGACAAGGGCCCACTACCCAAAAAAGGTCAGCATCTTCGTAGATTAGCATTAGCATTTGTTTTCAAGTAGTGTAAACATTAAATTAGCTGAAGCTTTAACTCTGTTAGATGATAGTAGTACAACTTAGACTAGGATTTCCTTTATATAATTGTTTAGAGATCTTTACTTGCTCTGTTTTTGCATATGCCTTGTTTCTGTTCTCATGAATTTGATTTCCTTGAGTGATCATAGATGTTGGCAGCAATAGTCAAAACTATTTTGATAAGAACTAGTGAAGTTCATTGTGAACCACAACAGAACCAACATATTGACTATTGAACTACCCATGCTATGCTTTGATGATTGATGTGTGATTTCCTTTCAGAAGTGTGGATTGCATAGTTAGTTTTCTGGGTCAAATAACAGAGTTGATCTGTCAAACCAACTCCATATCATACTTGCATGTGCCATAATGGAGTAGATAGCCTCTCTGTGAAGGACAACCAAATTGCATTGCAGTTTGCTATTTTGATTTGTTTCCAACATACATAATCTAGTTTAATTCTATACTTGTGACATTAGAAATTACCTTTCTTATTGGTGTCTTGTAACTTTGTTGATTACGAATCCTGGATTGATAATTAATGAGTGCATTATACTAAACATATAAGTAGCACAACATTTTGGCGTCGTTGTCGGGGACTTGCAAACAGTAGGAAGTGATTTTTAGCTTAGATTGTTTGCATAAATTTTAATGTTTTTAAAAGGCTGCTTGAGGGAGGAGGATAAAATGTTTAAGACGTGAGTGAAGAGCCACGTGGCCACTAGAGTGGGGTCCTCCGAAGCCAGGTTTCCTTCTTACCTTTTAGATAGAATTAGGATTTCAATTCAGTTAAAGAATCAAATTTCCATTTTATGCATAGATATAGAGATAACAAGGGTATATTTGTAATCTCCAAAGATTCAAAAACAACCCCCCCCACTAATCCAATTGACACTGGTGCAGGAAAAATTCCACCAACAGAAAATTCAAGGGGAGCCAGCGAGGCTCCAGAAGGAGAACCTAAAATGGAAGAATCAGTATTGGGACAGGCAGAACGTGAGTTTGCTAAACATTTAGGAGACACAGAAAATCTAGTTTCTGAACCATCCATCAGTAGAATGGTAGAAGAAGAAGGAAATGCAGCCATAGAGACTGAGACCTTTGGGTTTCCAATCTTGGATATTTCCAAAAACATCAGCATGAAGATTATCCCACTATCATCGTTACCCACTTTCAGAGGTATTTCAACTGAGGACCCAGATTTATTTTTATTCAATTTTGACATATTATGTAGAGGCTATAACTACTCAGATGATGCCCAAAAAATTAAGCTTTTTCCTGCTATAATGAAAGATTCATCCTTAAGATGGTTCATGAGCTTAGGAGAAAATACAATCCTTTCTTGGGAAAGACACATTTTTACGAAAATACCAAGACTATTGTAAGGATAATGTTAAAAATGACATTTTTAAAATGCAGCAAACAGAAGATGAAAGCCCTGAAGACTACTTAGAAAGGTTCTTATACAACTATCAAAAGTGAAAACTATTCACCATATACCTAGCTATAGTAAGAACTGTATTCTTGAAAGGTCTTAGAGATGATTGCATAGAAGTTTTAAACTTGTTGAGTTCAGGAGATGTACACCAAAATCCTTTCGCAGAAATTGCAGATTACTGTAGGAGATACTCAAGAGGACAAGCTAAAATAGGAAAAGGACCAAGAGATCCTTTTAGCATAAATACAAAACAAAGCTCATGGAATGTCACCATAACTGAGTTAGGAAACTTATTGGAGAACTTTAAAACAGACATCTTGAGCACAATAAGTAACCAATTAGATACTCTGAAATTGAAAAAGAAACAAGAAGAAGATGCTTTAGCAATATTTTGTCATAGATGTCGAAAGAAGCACAACAACAAGAAAGAATGCCCATTAAATTTCATAGAAATCTGCGGTCTGTGTACACTAGAACACCCCACATCTGAGTGTCCAACCTTGCTTGAACTACAAGCCATGTATAGGGGAGGAGGAGTCTCACAAGAACAACCATACCCTTCTAAAAGACCTTGGAGAGCCCAAAATCCGAATACATTTTATGATCCTAATACACAATATCAACAACAACAATGGGGTCCTTCCCCAGTGACCTATCCACAATGAACACCTCCACAAACTCAGCCTTGGAAACAAGGTTGGAGGGGACCTATGTAT
>ML805374.1:19909-30658 GCA_009831015.1 Picea engelmannii | reverse complement strand
CTCAACCCCATCTTTAAACAAATGATACTTATTCTCATGACGATGAAAAATAGCTTTCCTATCGTACAAATACGGGCTTCCCAACACAATACCACATATATCCAACGGAATCACATCAAGATCTACCTCATCAACGAAATTTGTAGTGATAGCAAACCTAAGTTTAAACCTTATTGTTACTTGTAACTTAGCATTATTACATATCCAACCAAGAGGGTATGGCTTAGGATGTGGAATTGTTTCCAACTTAAGTTTCTTAACAGTTTCTTCAGAAATAAGGTTTGCTTGAGATCCAGTATCAAATATGTTGTTGGGAAATAATACCCTACAGACTAGCAAACTAGGGTTAGGCTTGCATGCAGATTTTGAACGTAAAGAAATGACCTTTTAACCTACCACCCAAAACTTAAACCCCTCTTTCACGATGCATACATGGAAAGGAACTACTAACCTTTTTACTGATGTTTGGTGTAGATCCTCCGTTGCGCTTTTGACCGCTTGCTTGCACGGCTCCTTCCAAAGTAATATTGCAATCAAGACAAACAACTACACATGCATGCTACTTTTCTACTTGAGGGTTATAAATTAAGCATAAATTACACAAACCACATATAAATCATGCATTGGGACGGGAAAAGTATTCTTTTATTATCTTCAAAATGAATCAACTTACAATTAAAATCGAGACTGGCCACCGCTCCTTGATCCTGATCCTGGGCTCCTCCTCTTCTTTTGTCCTCCAACTGCTTTGCATTAATTCTCCTTAGGCTTGAGGAAAGGCTTAAGGGTTGGGACAATGGATTCGGCAAATGGGCAGAGTTTCTTCGCTATAATTTTCCTCCTCCAAATAGCCCTTCTTTTATAGGCTATAAGGAGCTAGGGTTTTGGACGAACTCTCGGCCATGCATGGCCGTGAGTTTTAGTTAACCGACCCATAGCTTTTTGTCCCGTCGACAACTTTCCTATTTTTGTGTTTTGTTAGGTAAACACGGGCTATAGTAGGCCTGCCAGTGTTCACACGCGTGCAGTAGTGGGTTAGGGCGTGTGTGCCTTTACCTAAGAGGATTTTCAAAGAGGTTGTTCAACAGATGTTTTGGCAATGAAGGGATATGAGTTGACCTGATGCCAGGTAAGCATGTGTGGTGTAATTTAGGGTTATAATAGATGCCCCCTAATGTGTGAGGTCCGAAGAGCATCTGATGGCCGAAATACATTACCAATCTTTTACCAATCTGTATTGATATGCTGACTGAGGGAGCCCAAGAATCAAGAATCAGGAGGTGCCGTCTACAAAATAACAAATGTCTCACTAAGGCGGGCATACCCATGCTCGGGATAAAATAGAACCATGGCTACCAATCAAATACACTGTAGATCCATGTCAAATAACTATAAAGAGTAGCTGCAAATAATACACAGCAGAGCTACATCTCGAAATCAGAAAGATATACATATAGAGTATCCATCTCCCAGAAGCTGATTCGGCCTGATGGATGTACTTCAGATCTTGAGAAACAACTTCAAAATCTTCTAAACGTGGGTAGGAGTGTAATATGAGTGTACAACTACACTACCCAGAGGTCTTCGATGGCTCGTTTGTTATGGACTTGATAATATTGATGATCGGACTGAAGGCTTCAGTGATTTCGAACAAGGACTTGATTGGATGTTCATGATGGTCGGGTATGCAGACAAGATACATATTGCAGAGGGGCCGACTCAGGCTTAGTGACAAAATTCCCTTGGACAATAGCACGACAAGTGATAATACTCAGGAAACATATCTGTTAATCATAAGTCTACGAAGCAGGAGGCAACGCAAACTCTCCATATGTTTGGAAGAGTAACCAAACGGTGGAGGACACAACTCTATATAGCGAGAAAAAGCTTCCTAAGGTCGTACTACATCCCATAGTCTGATGATCAAACAGACAGATGTGCTTCATCCAAGGGCGACTCATTATGCTACCAATAAAGAAAATACTTTTCCCATCCTCTTTTTGGGGTATATTTGATTTTTTTGTTCTTTTTGATGATTTTGAAAAAGAATAAAGGAATATTACATTACAATGGAGGCACGAGTACTGCAAACATACAAGCTCAAGGCACAAGGACAAGACTGATGTTCTAGTGAAATTATACTCGGGAAAAATCCTCCAGCGGCCAAAGGTGTTAAAACTCAAAAGCAAATTGTTACAAGGCTGATGGGTAAGGTATGCGAATGCGATTGATAGAACACACAATGGTAACGTCCTTCGATGTAAGTTGAACGAGCCCAGAGAAGGGAATTTCGGTGGTTTTTCATATTTAGAGAGTCTGAAAAAGCATAAAAGGAAACTCCATTGGGGTACCTTTTTCGTCAATGGTCTAGTCGGTTCGAAAAAGGGATAAACTAGCACCGATTAGACGTCAATTCAAAGCCATTTTAACGAGTGTGACAAGGACAAGATCACTCGACGATTTTTTCACTTTTAAGGAGTCTGAAAAAAGCTTAACTATGGACTCCATCAGGAATATTCTTCTGGACCAATTTAACGAGTGTGAAAGAATAAGGTCACTCGACAATCTTTTCAATTTTAGGGAGTTTGAAAAGAGCTTAACTATGGACTCCGGGGGGTTTCTTTTTCGTAAATTTAGTTCCTCAGGTCCAAAAAAGGAATAAAATTATACCTGAGAATACTCTTCTAAAGAATGGGAATTCGATAGAGTATACCTTTGTTTGTACAGTTGACCGTCTGGACTGAAAAAGGGGTAAACTACCGTCGGACAGACGTGACTTCAAATTTCAGTTTAACGAGTGTGAAAGGTCACAAGATCGCTCGACAATATTTTCATGTTTAGAGGGTTTGAAAAGGGCTTAAAAGGAGACCCGTTATGTTTTGGGAGTCCAGAGGGTATGGAAAAGAGTGAAAAACACCCATGCAAATGAGGCTCAAACTTTTATTTAGGAAAGACTATACGGACTCCCGAGCCTACAATGTTGTTAAAAACGGCATGGACACCATAATGCTACCAGGACCTACCTAGGGCATCCATGTTGTGGTAAGCTCTACCACCAAATTGCGACACTTCTAGAGAAGATATGACGGTTTTGTGTCACAACCGGGTGGGATCGATCCTATAGCATAAGAAAAAGCCAACAAGATGCAAAAGTTGGGGCGATATCCTAACCTATATGCTCAAGTGGATTTTTGATTTTTTTTTTTTTTATGGATCGTCAATATATATATATATATATATATATTTTTTTTTTTCAAAACTCAAATTTTTTTTTTTGTCCCAATACTTGATCAAATCCCTCCCATATAACTCCTGGATCACTCTAAATGGTTTTTGGTATAAAGAAACTGATAAAGGGTCCCAAAAAAGTGACAAAAAGAGGCCAAAAAGTCTATAAATAGAAGCTGTCAGCTCATTATCACCATTGCTGATTTGGAAATTGACTCTGAAGCCAAAACACCCCCTTTGCCAAAGATCGTGATTCCGGGAGCTACAGTGGACGACATGGACTTTTGCTTGGACCAAGTAAGTACAAACTCCCTTATCTAGCTATTCAATACTTCCATTTTTAGCATTTAGTTTATCTTGGGGGTGGGCGTCGACCTCAAAAAGGTCGGCCCTAGGCAAATGTGGGTTGTCCAGGGATAGCCCGCGGGTACCCGCGACTGTCGCCTCTACAGGCCGCGTTTACCCCCCCGTGTGATGAAAAAGTCAATGAAAACATGTATTGACCCTCCTTTACCTTGTTGTTGTTGGCAGGATGTATGTTCAGTGGAGGGAAAGGGAGCACAAGGCCGCCAATGAGTTAGTGGCTGCAGATCCAAATGTTGTGGCCGTGCTGACGTAGTGCAGGTTGGTAAAATTATTTTTATGTCCATTCATGCACGCGCAACCAAGGCTACTGAACGCCTTGGTTGATTACTAGCACCCTGATGCAGAGGCATTCATGCTAGAGGGGAAATCCTTGGTGCCCACCACCGAGGATATTTACTTTTTGACTGGCCTCTCAAGTAGAGGGGAACCAGTCAACTTTCAGACGTTTCCTGCGGGGCCGAGCAAAGTCTCAGAGCTGATTGATGAGTACTGTGAGGCTGGGAATGATCATAGAGGTTCATCGTTACCTGTTAGTAGGATTACCAGCCTCTCCCTACAGACTGTTTTATTTCTCATTGGGCGGATTACTGGCTCAGCAGCCATGCACCAGGCTTTGCGTGCACAGATGAACTTTGCGATCCAGTGCATGAATGCACAAATTTTTGATTGGAGTACCACACTGTTGGAGTGCATGAAGAGTCAGTTGACAGCTTGCCGACAGCGGACACACAGGAACTTCGGGTTTGGGACCATCCTGTGGTCATTCTTCTTCGAGAGAGTTCTGTGTTTCAGTCCTCGGCTGACAGTACGAGGACATTTGGCCAGTTTCCCTGCAGTATGCATATGGGCAGTGTTACTACCGTGACAGGGTGGTGGAAGGACCATTGAGGCCTTCAACGACGACTTTTTTGCTTGGCTTTCACGACAGATCCCAGCTATTGAGGACTACCCATATGTGGGGATCGACTTCTCTAGAGATCCAGAGATACCAGTGCCTCCTGGTGAGGAGCGAGGGGAGATGGGTAAGTCTCCACCTGTATAGTTTTTTTGTTTGCATATGTAATTTTTATGTCTTTTTGATATATATATCATGTTTTTGTATACCAGAGTTTTTTATGGGTGAACGTTTATTGCATGCAGATGTGGGACCCGTGCGACCTGCCGACTATGCACGGAACAGGCGTCGCCCACGGCTAGAAGCCGCAGCTGCCGTCACTGGAGGAGCAACAGTAGCAGGGAACCTCCCAGCAGGAGAGGCTGAGAGGGTCCTGAGGCGAATTGAGAGGAACTTTATTGTGCTCACTCGCACAGTTCCCATGGCAGAGATAGAGGACCTACCTCCATCCATGCAGACTCATGTTGTGGGGGCACCTCGGACATGGGTCCGATTGTTTAGGCGTTTAGCCCAAGCTGTACATTATTATAATAGGGCCCATAGACCCTGAACATACTTTTAGACTCTTTATGTGCCACGAGCACTGTTATGTATATTTTTTGAGGGCATAAGCTTAGTGACTCGTTATTGTTCCCACTTTTGAGGCGCTTGCGCCCATCTATGTACTCTGAGGATTTTATGATGTTTATATATGGTTTTTTTTTTTTATCTCTTTTTGTGTCTTATGGATTATGTGTGCAAAAATGTATTTACATGTTTATGTCCATGATGTTTTTTTATGTGGGCAAGATGCCAATCTAAAATGTGATTAGCTAGAGTATCTGTGATTTGGTTTAATCTCCTAGGAACATGAAAATATGTAATATAATCAAAGTTGCGTTCCAAGAGACGTACCCTAAGGAATCATCAATGTAAAGTTGGATCATGAACTCGGTATATTCTGTTTAGCTATGACACAACCAGTTGAGCATCTAGATAGACCCGGAGATGAGAGATACCCAATGAAAATGTGTCACAAAGCAACTCAATAACTGCACTATACTCGGCAACATTATTCGCGGTGTCACCTAAGCATATACCTCCGGAAGATAACAACTGACCCTGTGGTGTAAAGATTACCCAAGCTGCGGAGGCAAGCCTCTACGTGTGTCGACTAGCACCGTCCGCATACCCAACGAACACCTCGGACTCCCTTGACATCTGCCATATTGACGAAAGATAACATCAATGACACGTCCATAACCCTTTTTAAAAGAAACGTAAAAAAGTAATAGTACAAAGACTATACATATGTTACAAAAAGTTACCCACAATGACCTTTCTATGAGTAATACTTCTTGAGGTAGAGCCCATTTCTAGGCTCCGCCAAAGCATTAACTCCAAAATAGACCAAACGATAAGTGCCCTTTTTTAAAACCTCTTTGATAATGAAGGGTCCGAACCACATGGGTTTAAAATTTCCTGCCCCCAGGGGGTCCTTGTCTTGGTCATAGACCAGGACAAGGTCGCCCTAAAAAAAAATCCGAGGATGAACGAACCTATCATATTGACACTTAACCTTATGTTTGTGAGCCTCATTGGCCAGGGCTGCATCGCGACGCTGTTCATCAAGCTGTACTAACCATTCTTCAAGTGGAGAAGTGTCTGGCAATAACTGTACTGCCAATTTCAGAGATGGGATTTGACATTCGATGGGAAAGACTGCCTCCAACCCGTAAACGAGTTGGAAAGGTGAGAAACCGGTAACAGTCTTAACTAATGTTCGGTAAGCCCATAATGTCAAGTATAACATCAAATGCCAGTTTGACTTGGCTGAGATGATAGTTCGTTGTAGAATCGTCTTAAGAGTTTTGTTTACAACTTCCACCTGCCCATTGGCTTGGGGATAATAAGGTGATGAATGTTCTTGCCGTAACCCAAGATTTGACGTTAACTCGGTCATCATTTGATTCTGAAAGTGACTGCCATGGTCAGTGACAATCTCTCTCGGGACGCCGAACCTTGCTATAATTTGGTTGAATAAGAAGAGAGCTGCAGTCTCTCCATCATCTTTAAATGTTGGCATAGCTTCGACCCACTTAGTGAAGTAGTTGACAACTACGATGATATAGCGGTGCCCCCTTCCTGACGGGGGGTTGCATGTAGTGTAATCAATCCCCCACTTACTGAAGAGACCAACTGTGATGACAGGAAACATAGGAGCTGGATGTGCCCTCATCTTCCGAGAGAAGATTTGGCACGGATGACACTTCTTGACCGACTCGATACAATGTTTGATAAGTGTGGGCCATAAGTAACCTGCTTGTAAAATCTTTTGGGTTGTTGCCAACCTAGATAAGTGACCGCCACAAGCTCCTGTATGACAATCGTTGATCACTATGACGGCCTCCTCATGAGTGAGACATCGACGCAAGACACAATCTACACCTCTTTGATACAACGTATCATTGAGTATGAGATAGTTCTTAGCCTGATGGCATATCCATTGACACTCGTCACGAGAAGCAGAGGTGGGGCACTTCAAAGTCTGGAGATAGATCAGTATATCTCCGTACCAGAGGTCTGAAGATTCAATCAAAAACATATCCCCCCAGATAGGCGATTCCTCAGGCACAACGTCACTTGACTCAACTGGAAGCTTCGAAATAAGTTCTGTGAAGACCAATGACTTCTTGGACTTTGCTGAAATGAAGTCTAAGTCAAATTCTTGGAGGATGACCATCCATCTACTGATTTTACCGTTGATAAATCGTCATGTCAACATATACTGGAATGGATTCATGACAACAACGACGGTGGTCTTGCGAAACATAACATAGTGATGGAACCCTTGAACAGCATGAACTGCTGCCAACGCAAGTTTTTCAAGATGGGAATAATTAAGTTCCGGTCCTACGAGGCCTCGGCTCAGGTAATAGATCACGTATTCGGAAAACGAATCATCTTCTTGAACTAAAACCATGCCCATAGTTGACTCTGCGACAACCAGATATAATAAGAAATCTTTGTTATAATTAGGTGGCCGTAGCAGAGGTGCAGTTGTGAGGGCGTGTTTTAATGCGTCGAAAGAGCGTTGAGCGGTTTCGTCCCAAAAAAAAGGAACATATTTCTTAAGTAAACGCATAAATCCCTTGGTGATTTCGACATAGTTGGCGATGAAGCGTCGTAATAAGTTCGCCTTGCATTGAAGACTTTGAAGTTGTAAGATTGTGCATGGGGGGGGCAACTGGATTATTGCCTCCACCTTAAGAGGATCCACAATGATCCCTGTGGTTGATACGATGAAACCTAACAAACGTCCTGACGTGACGCAAAAGATGCACTTGTTGGGATTCAAGTGAATCCTGAAGTAGCGACAACGTTCGAAGATGAGTCTGAGGTGCATAGGATGATCCTTTCGCTTGTGAGAGCGTGATGCTAAATCATCTAGATAGGCCTCGACTATATGTTTGAGGTCATGAAACGCAAAAGACATGGCCCGCTAGAAAGTGGCTCCAACATTCTTGAGGCCAAAAGGCATTTTACGATTGGCAAATGTACCACACGGACAAATGAATGTCGTTTTGTGTTGGTCCTCAGGTTTGATTTGGATTTGATTATAGCCCGAAAAACCATCCATGAACGAAAAGGCTTCACAACCGGCACATTCATCAATGATCTGGTCAATGAATGGGGTTGGATAATTATCTTTTGGACATGCCTTGTTCAAATCATGAAAATCAGTACATACACGAATCGTACCTTGTTTTTTATTGACCGGCACGGGGTTTGACACCCATTGAGTCAAATGAATAGGGTAAATAAACCCTGCCTTGAGAAATTTCTCAACCTCAATCTTAATGGAGGCTGCTTTCTTAGGATTAACTGGGCGAAGTTTTTGTTGAACATGCTTGGCATCAGGATATGTTGTGATTTCATGTTCAACTATTTTCGGATCGATACCTGACATTTCCTCATAAGACCAGAAAAAAACGTCACGGAATTCTTTGAAAAGATCTGTGTAAATTTGAACCTCTTCGGGGGAGCAATCCGCTCCGACGAAGACATTCTCCATGACGCCAGGGTTTCGGGAGATGTTAATAGGTATGGTTTCATCGATAGTTGCCATATTCCCCTCATCATAAATTTCTCATGTAGCTAAGAGGTTAATAGGACACGACTGATCTCCCATCATGGTGATAGTGAATTCTACTGCCTCGATTCGGTGTAACTCTGGGAGGAAATATGATCTGTGATGAAGATATTCCCAAGGTTTGTCCGGACTAGTCATTGCTTCGATTACTGCTTCGTCAGAAGGCAAGACTAAGTCTAACGAATCAGTGGTAGCAATAGAACCCTGAGCCCAAATAGGCTCTAGAAGTGGATCCAACTCTTGTGCGGGAGTCAGATCAAGGTTAGCTGAAGCTTGCTGAACTAAAGAGTACGCTACTTCAGCGGCCAACAAGGGCATGGACATGCTAGAGTGCCCTGTCTCATCCATCCTGGCTGATGGGCAAGGAAGAATCCATGGATCCTCAAAGTAAGTCGTGCGGAACGACGAAACGTGAAAAATCTCATCCTTGTGGTGACTAGATATAAACTTGACATCGTCATGAGGAGGTGAGTAATCGAAGGTAATCATCAAGGATGGGCACAAACCAACTCCGATGTTAACGACACTGGACTGAGGATTATCAATCATGGGAACCATGGATGCCCCCAAAGCTGGGTCAGGCCTAGAGAAGGACAATTGATCAATGGTCACTATTCGACCCTCGTGTGGAAACAACAAGACTCAAAAAACTGTAGCAACCACAGCTTGCATAGCGTAAGTCCAACTCTGACCTAACAAGAGGTTATAGTCGAGGGGAGCATCGACTACCTCTACTTCGATGCACACCGTCTTCTCTCCTAACTACATTGGAAAAGAAGGAACGATGCCATGTGGTCAGAAATAACGATCGTCGAACACAGTAAGGAGAGTAGGTGGCGGAGACAAAGCGGGCTGGCCAATGGCCTTCCAACATGCTAACGACATAACGCATGTCGAGGCGCCCTCGTCGACCACCGTGTGAAAGATATTGCATGTAAAAGTTTTCGTGGGATGAGCCACTACTATATGAAACGCTACGTGGTAAAGAAGACGAGGTTTTAAATCAGTTGTATCTAGCACAATGGTACCCGGGTTACAGGTCTCAGTAGAGCCTAAAACAGTTAACAAGGCTTTCCTCTGAGCAGGGAAGCTTTGGAGGACCTCCAAAGCGGACATTGTACAAGGGGTTTGTGATAAATCTTCCACCACAGAGTAATTTTGGGCGGCCCTTGCGTTTGGGTTGTGAGAAGCTTTCTTAAATGCACCCTTTGGAATGCGTGTCATTGTTTCACCCAACGTCTTCTTGATCTGTAGAGGAAGAGATGGGATCTCAGCTTCTTTTCCCTTCTCATAGGCGCTTGGTTTACTATAGTCGCGCGCTCTAGTCATTATTAAAGAATCATCCATAACCATATATACGTTCGCGGATGAGGAATTTTTTGGAGGAGGGCAGGTTTCTTGGCTGCCCCCTTCGGCACTTGTAGAGGCTTGAGTTAAATTATGCCCATGCTGAAAGGGATTAGTCAACACGGCTTGTTGTTGCTGTGTGAAAAAATTCTGGGCCTCTGCAAGTCAAGGACATAGATGATTTGGGTGGTCTTCCACACATAAATTGCACGGATACCTCGCCTTCCATTTTTCCGTGGTGCCCTCACCAACATTATCGGTGGGTTTTTTATCCCCCTTACCCTTTTTCCGTTGTTTTTTCTTTCCTTTAGGCTACTGGGTGGCCTTTGGGTTAGTCGTCTGCACGGAGTGTAATTCCGATGTTTGGGTAGGAGGAGCAGCCAAAGCAGTAGTCGGGCTGGCCGCTGAGTGTTGTATAGATAACTGTTGCAATTGCTTTGTCAATTGCTCAACGGGCTTGGTTTGTGTTGAGCCAACAATACCATCGGCATGTGGTCCAGCTCTCTGTCTATTTTTATCCAGTATCGATCATGGGGCATTCGGCAGGATGTTGTATAATAAACTAGACTGGGAATAGATAAGCTGAAACTGTTGAGCCCTCATGATGGAATCTTCTTCGGAGAAAACTCTTGAAGTCACGACGTCTTTGGATAATTGTGGGACTAAAGACTTAAGGAACCACTCAAGCAACAATGTTGGTGGGACTGGTACTTTGATTAGACTCTTCCGGCGTCTCCACTCTCGGATATGATCTGAGATATGGTCCGCTATTGTCTGTTCG
>ML805373.1:191909-205137 GCA_009831015.1 Picea engelmannii | reverse complement strand
GAATTATAATACACTCATCACTTCACTTTATTATTTACCTTTTAAAATCTCTTAAACCACTTTGATTACTTTGACCTTTTGGGGCTTCTAGATGACATATGAGGGTCCTCCAACTTCATAAGGCCATAACTCTCAAACCATGAAGAGTTATGTGACATTCTACATACCACCAGAAATGACATGATATGTACTATCCATATAGAATAGTATTATCTGAAAATATATCATAATTCATACCGTTACCCATCAAACAAACTTGGGTCCATTACCCAAACCTGGGGTCTCCAACTTCTCATGGCCATAACTCTCTAATCGTGAGGAATTATGCAACGTTCCGCATACCACCAGAAGCGACATGACAAGAACTATCCATATAGGATATTTTCCCTGACAAATTCACTTTCCTTCGTCTCATTTTTCCACAATTAAGCATGGGTTCTCTTACTCCACAAAGCGTCTTCTCGTGAGGTCTTTCACCATAAGGGGACCAGTTTGGACTTCATCCATATTTACTTCTTATCAACAATGACAAAACAATAATGAGTCATATTTTCATCAAACAATATTGGGTCCATTTCCCAAAATTTTGTGCTACGAGTCTTTTTTCAAGGGTTGACATCAATGACAACCAAACTTAATCAACACTGAAGTAATACCAATATTATCACCAATTGAATGCAATGCTGCTCAAGAAAGTCTAGGTGACACTTAGAATTATTTTCTAGTTTGGATAAGTCAGTCAAAATAAAGTTACACTTGGAATAGATATCCAAGTTATTGTCTTAGGGAAAGGCAATATTAACATTTTAACTAAACAATGAGAGAAAAAAGTTATTCCTATGTATATTATGTTTTTCATTTAAAGCATGTAATTTGATGAACACGGGACAATTGTTACAGAAAGGATATAGAATCTACATGGAAGATAATCATTGTGTCGATATGGACAGATATCCAAGCAATCATCTTATTGCAAGAGTTCATATGACAAGCAACATAATGTTTCCATTGACTTTGAAGCCAACCATGAAGAGAAATACAACGCATGTTGTCTATGACACAAAATATGTGCAGTCGGACACCACATTTACAACAAAAAGAAAAGAATGAAGTGCACTCAACTCCAAAGAAGGAAAATATAGTCTAGACAATGTTAAGGGAAAATGAGATAGTAACATAGAGATGAAAGCAACATTCCAATATGAAATGCAGGATGATTCGTGGCTATGGAATTTCATATTTGGAAAGTTAAACTTTGGAGGTCTGAAGCTTCTACACACAAAAGATATGGTGAAAGGTTTTTCATTGATTGAAAAACTAGAAAGAATATGTGAACGTTGTATTTTTTGAAAGAATAATAAAGAATCATTTCAAGTTGGCAAGTCATACAGAGAAAAATCTCCACTGGAAATAATACATTCGGATATTTGTGGACCAATGCAAACACCATCTATAGGAGGCAATACATATTTTCTTACATTTATTGATGATTTCTCAAGAAGAAACATGGGTTTACTTTCTAAAACATAAATTTGACGCATTGGGTTGTTTTCAACAGTTTAAATCACTTGTGGAGAAACAAATTGGTTATTACATCAAGGTTCTAAGAACTAACAGAGGAGGAGAATAATTTCAAGATAGTTTCAAAACTTTTGTAAAGTTCATGGCAATAACAAGCAATTCACTATGCAGTATACACGACAACAAAATGGTGTCATAGAGAGAAAGAATTGAACCATTATGGAAATGGCACGCAATATGTTGGCAATCAAACATTTTTCAAATGAGTATTGGGCTAAGCCAATAGCAACTATAGTATACATCATGAACATATGTCCGACAAAGAGAGTGAAAAAAAACGTTCCTAAAGAAGTCTCGATAGGAATGAAGCATAATGTGGTGCACTTAAAAGTTTTGGGTTTTGTCGCATACACATGTTCCATATGAGCTGAGAAAGAAGATGGATAAGAATTGAAATAAATGTATATTTGTTGGGTATTCTGAAGATACAAAAGAATACAAATTATATGATCCTATTGCAAGAAAAGTCATAATCAATCGCGATGTTCAATTTGTGGAGAATGAAGCATGGGATGGAAGCATAAAAAATACACTTAGAACTATCGATGCTATCATGCATGATGACACATAGGATGAAGTGGTTCAAATACCATGTACAAGTCAATGCGTAGTTCCTTCCACTCTTAAAACCACAACACAAATTCCAACAAAAACTACTTTGGTGAGATCTGCACGTGCATGCTCCACACCTAGAGCGCAACAAACTCCAAGAAGCAGTCCAAGTAGTTCCACATATCTAGATCCAAAATTAACAAGTTTGTTATGAAGACAAGAACTGTGCACGACATCTACAACGATGACACAACAAATTCATTTTTAGTTTTTGCTCTATTTTCACAAATAGATGATCCATTAACCTTTAAAGAAGTTGTAAAATATGATGTATGGGCAAAAGTCATGGATGAAGAAATTAAATGGATAGAGAACAATCAAACATGGAAGTTGGTAGATGTACCTGAAGACAAGGATGTGATAAGTGTCAATAAAACCAAGCAAGATGCAGATGGAAATGTGCAGAAGCACAAGGAAAGATTAGTTGCAAGAGGTTTTACACAACAACTTGTAATTGATTTCAATGAAACATTTGCACTAGTTGCGTGCATAGACACAGTCAAGACTGTGTTAACCATTGTTGCGCAGATCAAATGGTTTGTTTACCAAATATATGTAAAGTCAACATTTTTTAATGAACATTTAGAAGAAGAAATATATGTAGAAAAACCACAAAGATATGAGGTTTCAAGACAAGAAAACAAAGTTTACATGTTGAAGAAGGCACGGTAATAGATTCCTATCTCACCTAGAATGAATGTGAGCCAACACTATACATCAAAKAAAATCAAAAGGTCGAATAATTTCATTACGGAATCTTTGCAACTTGCTGCCCAGAGTTTGTCTCTGCACTCTAAATCTGAGATTGAGATTAACTAGGTATACAGCGCACGCCCACAGTGATGATGGGGGGGACAAAACTTCCCAAATTAGAAGCAGAACGTCAGCGTAATCAGCATGAGTACCGTGTCAAACTTGATGTTTATGTCATCACGCCAAATTTGAAAAAAATATTATATGTTTGCGAGCCTTACGTAACCTAAACATGATCTGGTTCCATAAAAGTAACAAATTTAAGGCCCAATTTAAAATATATATATATATATATATATATTTTTCTGACCCTCGTGCAATCATGGCGTCGAGCATGGACTTGCTCGTATTGAAATAATAAATTTAACATCGACATGCATAATGTAATTTGTATATTGGAACAATGCGGAATAATGTTTCATTTAATTGGCCTTTCGACTAAAATATGATCATTCATTTCAACTCCTAGTTTTTATAGAGTTCCTTATTCATTTCAACTCCTACTTCTTATAGACTTCCTTTTTCAATCAACTTCTTATAGACTTCCTTTTTCAATCAACTTGGGTGGCGAAGTTTAATGAGAATTTTATAACTTATAAAATGAGTTTTCAACAACTTAACTGTGAAAGAAATGGACATTAATTAAAAAAAACTCTTCCACTTTCAAATAATATGCCGTCTACTTATCAGATGCTTGAACTTATTTGTACAAGTAAAGTAATTATTAATTTATTAAACTTATTTGTACAACTAAGGAGTACTTTATTATTTATTAAGTTGCTTTCTTCCTTGAAAATAATCTTTGAATGTTTAAATTTTTTAAAGTACATTTAATTATTAATTTTTAAAATCTTTTTTAATATTATATAAAAACGAACGTGTTGGACGAAGTAAAGTAGAGGGATCCAGATAAAGATATTGATGAAGACTCCAAGACCACAGAGAAGTCATATAATAGAGAAGATAGTGACAAGACAGAGCCAAACTATGTATATAATAGAGAAGATAGTGACAAGACAGAGCCAAACTATGTATCTCGTCGGGGAAAGGAAGGAAGAGGATCAACAAGACCAACAAACACGGGAAGGACATGTATATGGCAAAAACTATTCTGACGTTGACTTGAAGAAGGAACACCAGGTCAAGGATGTGAAAATGATTGACCTGAAAAATAAAAATGCAATAAAAATGATTGACCTGAAAAATGAAAATGCAATATATACAAGGTCAAGGAACGCACCAACCGGTCGTCGAACGATTTTGAGACTAGCAGTGCTCAACAAAGAGTCGATAAATAAAAGTGTCCCATAATCTAAACCTAGAGATAGAGATGTCACAGAATTAGTTCAATTATTTGGGGAGATGCAGAAAAGATAAACCTTTATCGACTTTGTCATAACTTGAAAAGGGAAATAGATAAAAATTGGGGGATGGTTTCGATGATGAAGCAAACATGTTGAAAACCATCATGGAAAATGAACAACATCCCCAACAAAAGGTGAAGGGAAGTTTTATGGAAGAAAAAATAAGATAATAAATTAAGTCACTACTAGGGAATCCATCAATCTAGAGTAGACATTAAGCATGATAAAAGAGATTCAAAGAAAAGAAAATATTATGATATATGTAAAATTCAAATTATCATATTCAATTATATATATAAAACATAGTATAAGAATGAAAGAATTATCACAACAAAATTAGCAACTATATCACAAGGTTCTAGAGACTCATCTTTTAGTTAATCAAAGTTTAGAGGAAAATATATAAAATGTATCTCAACCAATATTATATAAATATATTTGATCTCGATAGAAGGTAATTCTAAGTCAAAGATGATGAGATGAACACACTAGAACAAAGACCTATACCTAAACAAAGGCCAAACTATGTGTGAAATATAACATAGACCTATACCTAAAAAAAGGCCAAACTATGTGTGAAATATAAGAGGTTTTCAATACCCACCCCCCATGGGAGTAACATTGTTTCAAGATCATGATGTGGAAGATCAATTGTTGTCACTATAAAAATTTAGGTTAGTAACATATCATGTTGATATTGATATGTAAAAAGTTTGTAGAGTTGAGTTTGGGAGGAAGTGTGGATGATCAATAAATTCAAAAATGGATTCAAAGCTTGGAACTTACTTTATAAGGTTAAGAAAAAATGATTTGAGTATAAACAGATTTAGATGAATTTATAATGAAGTATAATAAACTTATAAAAATGAAGTTAATTAAGAAATATCTAAAAAAATTGAAAATGATACGTTAAATGAGTACAAATATTTAAGTTCAAAATGATTTAGTTGGAGTAGTAGACATGGATAAGGGAAATTTGGTAGCTAATTCTAGAGATAAAATTGAGTAGGGTGATTGAAAACATGATAAACAAGTCAAGTATCTAGGAATCTACCATCCAATTTCAAAATAGAAAATTGGATGTTATTTTTGTAATTAATGCATATAACTATCAAAGAATGTAAATACAACTAACCTCATTAAAAAAATTAAACTAAAGGAGTGCTTAAACTATAGGGAAAAGTGGACCATATTAAGCACCCTTTTTCATATTGTTAAGGTGACGAGTGAACTAAAATCTTTGGTTGTAGTAGGAGATATACAAAGTTGATCTTTTACTCTTGAATTATTGAGCTAAGTACTCTATCTCTTTTTGTAGTGGTTTCTTCTTTATACATAGATTTCCTAGTTTGATGGTATTGTGTGGTTTTTTTATTTATGAAATTAATGAATCCAATTTTATTTATGAATCATGATTATGAATTGATATGTCCATAATATGTTGTTTTAGCTATCATCTTTATTATCTATTCCACAATTATTGGTTATCTATTTGTAGTAGTTTGTTTGCTAACGAAATGTGTCTATAAGATAATCAATATATAAGTCCTAGGTTTATTGATAGAGAGTAGTGCACTTGGTTTGAGTCATGATTATTCACTCATGTTAATAATAGGTTGTTTTAGCTATCATCTCTATTATCTATTATTTATTCCATGATACTTGGTTATTTATTTGTAATATTTTTCTTGTTAATGGAATGTTTCTAGCTTGTTGGGTTTATGATCTATCCCTAAATTGATGAGGGATTGCATAATTTAGCTATGGTGGAACTCTTGAATTATTACGCTAAGTACTCTATCTCTTTTGTACTAGATTTCCTCCTAGTACTTACTAGTTTAATCCAATCAGTGTATGATATTATGTGTTTTTTTTGTTTCTTGTGGATCTACTAAATCCAATTTTATTTATGAATTATGATTATTAATTGATATGTCTAAGCTATCATCATTCCATGATGTTTGATTATCCATTTCTAGTATTTTATTTATTAATGGAATGTGTCTAGAAAATAATGCAAGTCATAGGTTTATCAGCCAATATTTATAGAAATAGTTATTGATAGACAATAGCTCACTTGATTGGGGACTAAATTTTGATTATTAATTGATATGTTAGTAATAGGTTGTTTTAGCTATCATCTCTATTATATATTTCATGGTGTTAGGTTATCAAGTATTGTGTATGTTAATGGAATGTTTTTTGAAGATAACCAATATAAGTCCTACATTTATTACTAGATAGCCGTAGGAATAATTACCAATATAGAGTAGTGCACTTGATTAGGGGCTAGCTACTTCACTTAATCACAAATATTTTTTGCATTATTTTGTTTGTTAAATATGTTGGTTGACCTTTTTAGATCTAACATATTGTAAATCACAAATAGTTTTCATTATTTTGTTTATTAAATCTGTTGCGGGTGATTTTAAATCTAACCTATTCTAAATAGGTCTCCTTTGAGAATCAATGAGAGGTAAGTTAGTACCCCTCAAGAAGACATGTTATGGATTGTTGGAATTCTTGGTCACAATAGTCTTCATCAAAAAACACCTCCATGAACTTCATTCCTATCCATAGTTATTTAGTCAATAACATTTTTACATTGGAACTTAGTTGAATTTTTTTATTCGTAATTGTTTTTATCTATGGTCAAATTTTAATTTGAAATAAATGACAAGGATGCACAAAAATAATTTATGTCCACTAATTCACTTAAAATTTAAAAAATACAATAATTAAACAAATAATAATATTAATTAGTTAAATATAAATACAAACAAAAACAAAATACCTTTATATACATAACAAAGATAAATATTTATTTGATATATATATACCTAATATAAAAATGATATAATTAATATAAAAATGATATTTACATATAACTATTATTACAATACAAATATAACTACTTTTACAATAATTATATTTTTATATCTTTATTTTAATAAGTTTTGAATTTTATTAAGTTGAGAAATTATTATTAAACTCAATCCATTTTAAATGATTAAAAAACTTGTATCTCCTAAAATCAAAAAATATTTTTTTCCATTATTTTGTTTGTTAAATTTACATTATTTTGTTTGTTAAATTTATTGGTGATTATTTTAAATCTAACATATCGTAATTCTTGGTCACAATGGTCTTCATTAAAAAAACGCCTCCGTGAACTTCATTCATGTCTATATTTAGTCAGTTTTACATTGGAACTTATTTGACTTTTTTTATTTATAAAAGTTTTATAGATTGTCAAATTTTAATTTGGAATAAATAACAAGGATGCAAAAAAATAATTTATGTTCAATAATTCACTTAAAAGTTAAAAAATAGAATTATTATAACAGATAATAATATTAAAAGTTAAAAGATGAAATCATTATAACAAATAATAATCTTAATATTGTAGGTTAGTCAAATATAAATGAAAAAAAAACTTTTATGTACATAACAAAAAGAAATATTTGTTATATATATATATATATATATATATATAATATAAAAATGGATATTAATAATATAGATATCATATTTATATATAACTCTTATTACAATACAAATATAAACCCTTTTATAATAACTATATCTTTATATATTTATGTTAATAAGTTGTGAATTTTATTAAGTTAAGAGATTACTATTAACTTAAAATCATTTTAACCTAAAACCATTTTAAATGATTAAAATATATGTATCTCATAAAATCACAAAATAGTTTTTGCATTATTTTGTTTGTTAAATTTGTTGGTGACTATTTTAAATTTAACATATTGTAAAAAGGTCTTCTTTAAGAATCAATAAGCGGTAATTTAGTAGCCCTCAAGCATACATGTTTTCCATTATTAGAATTCTGGATCACAATAGTCTTCATAAAAAAACACCTCCATGAACTTCATTCTTGTTTATAGTTATTTAGTCAATAACAATTTTACATTAGAACTTAGTTGACATTTTTTATTGGTAAATTTTTTATCTATTGTAAAATTTTAATTTGATATAAATTATAAGGAAAAATAATTTGTGTTCAATAATTCAATTAAAAGTTAAAAAATACAATTATTAAAAAATATAATAATATTAAAAGTTAAAAAATACAATCATTATAACATATAATAATATTAAAAGTTAAAAAATAAATTTTTTATAACAAATAATAATATTAATATGGTATGTTATTCAAATATAACTCTTGTTGAAATAAAAAATAATCTATGTCCAATAATTCACTTAAAAGTTAAAAAATAGAACTATTATAACAAATAATAATATTAATATTATATGTTGTCCCCAGGTGTAGAACAGTCGGTGATCGAGTGTGAAAAGTCACCTGTTCGAAACATGCGGGGACTAAAAAATCTAACCATGTTAAGGGTTGGTGTGGCTCAGGCTGGGTGCGATCCCCGGGTGATTTTGACGACTTAAATGCCCCTGAGTCGCAATTTATCAAGCCAAAGATTAATCCCCATGCCAAGAAAATCCGAACAAATTAACAAACAAAAAAATAAATATTAATATTATATATTAATAAATACATATACCTAATATAAAAATTGATATTAATAATATAGATTTTATATTTATATATAACTATTATTACAATACAAATATAAATACTTTTACAATAACTATATTTTATATATTCAGATTAATAAATTTTGAATTTTATAAAATTGAAAGATTACTATCAACCTAAATCTATTTTAAATGATTAAAAAAAGTTTATTTCATAAAATCTGATACAATAAATCCAAATTTAACATAAATTTATATTAATTTTAATAAAACATAAATAATAATAAATTAATATGAAAATAAATCCTTTACACCGCCCAACCGCCCAAAGATCCATCTTTACAATGCTATTGTATTCTCCCTAATTATATATTTTATAAATGGCCAACAAGATGATTTATAAAGTGTGATTCAAAATTAAATATTTAATAATAAATTGAAAAAGTTATAGATCTACCCTGAACTTGACATATTAATATTGTTTGTCAACCAAATAATATGATGATTTGATCCAAGTACTTAATCATGTCGATCAGTATTATCCAGATTTATTTATCCGGCATTTGTGTAGCAATCTGCATTTCTGCTGTTTTAAATCCCAAACACACCGCTGCGTTACACAAAAACAAATTGAACTTACAGTGTGAACTTGTTCACGTGAATGGAGCGTAATTGGCTTATTCTTCATGCTTTCTATCACCATTTTTGCCGTGTAATGCCTGTTCATGAAAATCCATTTAAACAAATTGAACTTACAGTGTGAACTTGTGCACGTGAATGGAGCGTAATTGGCTTATTCTTCATGCTTGTTCTTCATGCTTTCTATCACCATTTTTGCCGTGTCAATGCCTGTTCATGAAAATCCAGGAATGTTTAAACAAATCACTCAACTATGATCTATCAATCTTGAGAGATGCTTACATAAACAAACATATCCTATGAGATTAAGGAAAAGAGATTGGGACTGACATACCTGAAGGATAACCACCATGTGTATATCCATTGAATTTCTTGCTAGTATGCTCTCCTGCGAAGTAGATGGGACCGGCCGGTGTCTGCACTCAAATAACATTTCGTGCGCAACATGATTCTCAGACCAACTGAATCTTTGTTAGGCAGATGAAGATATTATATTGTCATCGTGTTTTTATCTTACCTTTATGTCGTGGAAGTGCTTCGGGCTGACGAAAATTGGGTAATTACTGTAACTTACCCGTTGAAACCGGTTATTCCACCACATTGGAATCAGAGTTTGCTCTGCTTCAGGAATCCCATCGCCGAACATTTTTCTCAGAACCGCCATTTCTTCTGCTTTGGTTTTCTCATCGCCCTGTTCCTCTATCCGCCTAGATTCGTCGTCTGTGACTGTTACAACAAAGATGTTCGATCCTGAATATGCTTTTTCCATGTGCTGCAAAATATTTAATAATTCCATGAGTACTGAATATATGCAGTGATATCAACACAACCACATAAAGTATATATATCAGTGCACTTATATGCAACAAAACATATTTTCTTTTGCAGTTGAAACGTCTACAAAGAAATTGTTTTCTAGCCGAAAGCATATAAAGAATCAAATGGACATTGGACCTAACGGCTGCCATTGAAATCAAACCACCATTTCATAAGCTATTATATCCTCAGCCTGTTCGATTCCTTTTCGTTTTTCCCCACCGTGTTATGTATTTTGTAAGATCGTGGTCTGCAGAACTTTTTTTTAAAGAAAGACATCCATCTGTGTGGAAAAAAGAAGTATTTTTGTTGTGCATATAAAATTGTTTGATGTCTGAATAAGTATTTTTGTTGTGCATATAAAATTGTTTGATGTCTGAATAGTTCTGCTGTATTAATTTTTTTTAATAATATCTAATTGATCATAATACTGGCCGATCAATCTGTATATACACAGAAATATCCAAAGCTTCATATATTGATGTAGTTTGCGGTGTTTGATGTCTGAATAGTTCTGCTGTATTAATTTTTTTTAATAATATCTAATTGATCATAATACTGGCCGATCAATCTGTATATACACAGAAATATCCAAAGCTTCATATATTGATGTAGTTTGCGGCAATATATGTGACATAAACATGTCAACAAACATCCTAAAAACTATTTACTATTATAGCCTGTGGCAGTATATGGACCATTACACATAAGCATCCAATTCTGTTCATATCCTCCTATTTTTTGGGAATTGAAGTTCACCCGTCCAAAAAAACCTAGTATATTTATTTCATAATTTAAATAGGCCTATGAAATCTTGAAGAAATTCAATATGATAAATTTCAAAGAAGCTCCAACACTAACACTAACAGGATTGAAGTTAAACAATGAAGATGAAGGGTCCAAAGTAGATCTCAGAGTGTTTAAAAGGATGATAGGTAGTCTTATGTATATGACAACAACAATGTCTGATATTATCTATGGAGCTAGCCTGATTTCAAGGTTTATGGAAACTCCAAAAGAATCCCATTGGAAGGCAGGAAAGAGAATTCTGAAATATGTGAATGAAACAAGAGACTTTGATAATATGTATTTTACTTCAAAAGATTTTAGACTTATTGGATATGATAGTGATTGTGGAGGTAGCATAAGGTATAGTGTCATGAGAATCAAGGAAGCAACCCATAGTGAATCTTTCTTCAGGTAAGTTACAGCTACAAGCACAACTTATTAGCAATTTGGAAGATAAGAATGTTTCGATGAGAATAATGCTAAAATATTTGATGCTAGGAACCAACTACAATATTTTGTAACAACAATTTGACCATCATGTTATCAAAGAATCATGTGTTTTACAATAAAACCAAACATATTGATACAAGATATCATTTTATTAAAGAATTGGTAAATAACAAAGAAATTTGTCTAAAGTTTTGCAAGTTTGAAGAACAAGTTTGAAGAACAAGTGGGAGATATATTTACAAAAGTTTTGGCAAGAGATGCATTTTAGAAACTGCGCTTGTTTATGAGACACTTCATGTCAATATGAGTTTTTGATGTAAAATTTGTATTTTGTAAACTCACCTACATATAATTAAGGAGTGTTGGAGATATTAATTACAAGTCATGAGCTTCACGATTAAGTGGACTATGTATGTCATGGAAATCAGAGAAGTTAGTCTTTCAGACAAAACAAGGAGAAGTGCTAGAAGGAGTTTATTTAATGAGCCGATCTTACACCTTTTCGAGCTCTCTTATGTAGATCAGAGTCAGTCAAAATTTATTGTCGTCTTAATTGTTTGAGTTGGTTTTAATCAAGCTATATGTGTTTTGTAAGTTTATCTGCATCTCTGAGATGAACTTGGTATACAGCCCAAGCTCATGATGGAGGCTCGGACGAAACTTCCCGAATTAGATGCCACGGCGAGAAGGTCAGCGTAATCAGCATGACTACCGTGTCAAACTTGATGTTTATGTTTTCACGCCAAATTTGAAAAAAAAATGATATGTTTGCCAGCATTACTTAACACAAACATGGGCTGGTTCGATGGAAATAATAAAGTTACCGTTCAATTTAAAAAAAACCTATATATGTTTATGACCCTCGTGCAATCATGACCGCAAGCATGGACTTGTTCGTAAATTCAACATGGACATGCATAATGTAATTTGTATAATGGAACAATGTGGAATAATGTTTCATTCAGTTGGCCTTTCGACTAAAATATGATCATTCATTTCAACTCCTAGTTTTTATAGAGTTACTTATTCATTTCAACTACTACTTCTTATAAACTTCCTTTCTCAATCAACTTGGGTGGCCAAGTTTAATGAGAATTTTATAACTTATAAAATGAGTTTTCAACTGCTTAACTGTGAAAGAAATTGACATTAATTAAAAAAAACTCTTCTACTTTCAAATAATATCCCTTCTACTTATATGCTTACTTATTTGTAAAAGTAAAGTAATTATTAATTTATTAAATTTATTTGTACAAGTAAGGAGTATTTTATTAGTCCGTGTCAAAGTATGACTACAACAATGATTTTGTTATAGATTTCACATTAATTTGCTTTATATTTTAAATTTTTTTGTAAAATATAATGTTTAACATAAGAAAATAAATATATATTTTTTGATATAATAAAAATATTAATTTTTCTCATCTCTAATTAGTTAATATATTTCAAGTCTTATTGTTGCCTTCAAATATTTTAATATTTAAAATTAATTACATAATCAATAAACAAATTATAATTGATTGTACAACATATATAACACTTATTACACCAACACAATAAAAATATATTTTAAAATTTACATTCCCTAATATAAAAGAATAAATGAATAGTAATGAAAATTATTATATAAATAAAAATATATATTATATATTTTATAACATATATGTTAACATTTTAAAATATTATATGTATTAAAATATATATATATATAT
>ML805373.1:171983-191859 GCA_009831015.1 Picea engelmannii | reverse complement strand
ATATATTATAAAATGTGAAATGTTTATTTTTATTTTTTATTTTTTAAATAAGATTTGCATTTGGCTTGCTTAGCTTAACTATAAGGAAATTGAGGTTAATCCCAAACTTATATGGAACCTACATTAAAGTAAAATCATGGTAAGATATTTTGTTAGTACAGGTTATGAAAAATCTATAAACTATGTGTCATCATGGAGCAATAAGGTTTTCTTCATCTCTTGTGAGTCTATGTCGAATTCTTTTAAGAAGCTGATTTCTTTTAAGATTATGAAACTAACTTATTTGTTAACATATTATTCATGTTTCAAACTAATCATCATGAATAATTATAGGGTGTTAACTATCATCTTCATTTCCAAATTTACTTAGCATGGGCTAAGCTACCATGCAACTCTTGTTATTTTATGAGTTCCTTTTTTTCTTTAAAATAATCATTAAATTATTAAATTTTTTAATTACATTTAATTATTAATTTTTAAAATATTTTTTAATATTATATGAGAAACATGTTGAAAGAAGTAAATAGAGAAAGCCCAATAAAGATATTGATGAACACTCAAGACCATAGAGAAGTCAAATAGTAGAGAAGATAGTGACAAGACCAACAGAAACACGGGAAGGAACACGGCCAAAAACTATTGTCACCTTGACTTGAAAAACGAACATAAGGTTAAGGATGAGAAAATGATTGACCTGAAAAATAAAAATGCAATATATACACTAAGGAACGCACCAACCGGTCGTCGAACGATTTTGAGACTAGCAGTGCTCAACAAAGAGTCAATAAATAAGACTGTCCCAAAATATAAACCTAGAGATGTCGGAGAATTATTTCAACTATTTGAGAAGATGTAGAAAATATAAACCATTATCGAATTTGTCATAACAGAGATAAAAGTTGGGGGATTGGTTCGATGATGAAACAAACATGTTGGAAACCATCATGGAAAATGAATAACATCCCCAACAAAAGGTTTGAAGGGAAGTTTTATGGAAGAAAAAATAAGATAATGAATTGAGTCACTACTAGGGAATTCCATCAATCTAGGGTGTCGACGTCAAGCATGATAAAAGAGATTGAAAGAAAATGTTATTTACATGTACTAATAAAAT
Organism: Picea engelmannii; assembly: GCA_009831015.1. NCBI lineage: Eukaryota > Viridiplantae > Streptophyta > Pinopsida > Pinales > Pinaceae > Picea > Picea engelmannii. The sequence goes on along the minus strand of ML805373.1, from coordinate 190,745 downwards.
TATTATATTTAAAGCATAGTATGAGAATCGAAGAATGATCTCAACAAAAATAGCAACTATATCACAAGGTCCAGATTAAATTTGGAGATTCAGATTCAGATCTTTTAGTTAACAAAGGTTTAGAAGAAAGTACATAAAGTGTTTCTCAACGAATATTATATGAACATATTTAATCTAGATAAAAGTAATTCCAAGTCAACGATGGTGAGATGAGCACACTAGAACAGAGACCTATACCTAAACAAAGGCCAAACTATGTGTGAAATAGAACAAAGACCTATACCTAAACAAAGCTCAAACTATGTGTGAAATACAAAGGTTTTCAATACGCACCTAGCATGGGACTAACATTATTTTAAGATCATGATGTGGAAGATCAGTTATTTATTGTCACTATAGAAGATTAGGTTAGTAACATATCACGTGTTGATAATGATATGTAAAAAGTTTGTAGACTTGGGGTGGGTGGTCAATAAATTCAATAAATATTTAAAATTTGTACTTTACTTAATTCAAAAAAGAATTTAAAATTTAAAAAAACTCAAATTTTGAATTTTAATTCATAAAGTTAAGAGGAAAAGTGACTTGAATATAAGCATATTTAGATGAAATTAAAATAAAGTATAACAAACTTATAAAAATGAAGTTAATTAAGAAAAGTCTAAAAAAATTGAAAATGGTAGGTTAAATTAGTATAAATATTTAAGTTAAAAATGATTTAGTTGGTGTAGATATTTAAGATAAAATATACAAAACACAGGACTCGTAAGGAAAAACCCTAGCGATGGCGGCGGCCTCCTTTGCAGCTCCGCGAACCTCTTCGCGTGAGCTCGGCCCTCTCCAGATCTCGCCCCCCTTTTGTCCCTCTGTTTGACGGCCGGGCGACCCCTCCAGCTCCCCGTCCGGTCCTCCTCCCTTCTCCACTAAGCCTCACCCTCCGGAAGCCGCGGCAGGCGCTTCTGGAAGCCGCCCCGTTTATTCCAGCTCCGCCCTCCTTCAAGGAGGCGGTCCAAGGCCGCTCCCCTGCCTTTCTTCCTGTGGTTCATGAAGCCCCGGATCCAGTGATCCCTGTTCCTCAGGAAGCAGCGGACCGAGAGGATTTTTTTAGATCTAATGCTCTGTTTTGCAGGTTTAACAGCTACTGGCCTCGCCTGGCAGATCTGCATTCTTGGATCGCTTCAGAATGGACTCCCCTCCTCGACTTCGAAGCTCACGTTCGCCCCTGTGTTAAAGGTTTCTTCGTCGTTATTTTTGCCTCCGCTAAGGATAGATATTTGATCTTCAGCTCTGGGCCCTGGTTCTGGGGAAGGTCGGGCCTATCTATGCAGCTCTGGACCCCTTCTTTCGACCCCTCCTCAGCGTCCATCCCTTCGGCCCCCGTCTGGGTAAGGCTCCCAGGTCTGCCTATTCATTTATGGGGGGATTCTTCTCTTAGCCATACAGGAAACGCTCTTGGCAAGTTTCATAGCAGCAGCTCGGAAACCAAATGTGGCTTCACTACTTATGCTCAGATCTGTGTACAGATGGATTTCAGTAAAGGATTCCCAGCGCAAATCACTCTTCAAGGGAAGAATTATTCATGGACGCGGAAACTAGACTACGAGAATCTGCAGTTTAGGTGCAGGAATTGTTTTGAAACAGGGCACTTAGCCATCAAATGTCATAAGCTCCCTGAGAAAAATAGAAACCCCAAGAATCAACGCAAAGCTACATGGTGGGTCGGAGCTCTCCCTGAGCATCAAAGCATAGATCCGGCTAACGATTCTTCAGGCGAGGAAGATCCAGAGATTGATCCACATAAATCGGATAAAGTCTCCTCTACTCAAGAGCCACAGCCTCATTCCCCTAAAGAGCCCAAGGGAAATGCCCAGGCAGGATCTGATCCAATCATAATGCCAGGTATTTCTCAGTCCGAACTCCAGGTCTCAAGTTGGGCCGATTCAGAAGATGAAGAAATCCCTGACTCAACTAATGAAGAAGGTCCCCCTCGTCCGAAGGAAAGACACCCTCTTCGAAGCAAAGAATGGCAGACAGTGACAAAAAGGAAAAAACAAAAAAAATTTCAAGACAGAAAGGATGTAATGACCCGCAGTCGAACCGGCTCACTGAAATAATGCTGAAACACAGTGTTGGCCAGAAGCTGAAACACCGCTGGAGTATATGCTGAAACACCGCTGGAAGCTGAAATAGTGCTGAGTCATATGCTGAAACAGTGTTGAGATAGATGCTGAAACAGTGACTGGAGTCTCGGCAATAAACTTTATACCAGTTCTTTTTGAAGGCGTACAGGATCTAGTTTAGTTCAAAAGTCTAGAAATAGGATGGATCAGAAAGACTGGCCCGAAGAAATTCGAGACCATTTTGTAACCGATTATGTGGCTAGACCACCCCATTAATATATTCTATAACCGTTTCTGTAAAAAAAAAAAAAATGATTTAGTTGGTGCAATAGAAATGAATAAGGGAAATTTGGTAGCTAATTCTAGAATTTAAGTATCTAGGAGTCTACTGTCCAATTTCAAAATAGAAAATTGGATGTATTTTTTGTAATTAATGCATATAACTATCAAATAATGTAAATACAACTAACCTCATCAAAAAATTAAACTAAAGGGGTGCTTAAACTATTGGGAAAAGTGTACCACATCAAGCAACCTTAATTAATAAGTAGATGTAACCATTAGTAATTAGATTACAATCCTTTTTCATATTGTTATGGTGACCTATGAATTGAGGTCTTTGGTTGTAGTAGGAGACATATCAAAGTTGATATTTTACTCTTGAATTATTGAGCTAAGTACTCTATCTCTTTTCGTAGGGGTTTCCTCTATATACATTGATTTCCTAGTTTAATAGATGATATTATGTGTTTTTTTTTTTATGAATCTACTCAATCCAATTTTATTTATGAATCATAATTATTAATTGATATGTTAATAATATGTTGTTTTAGCTATCATCTCTATTATCTATTCCAAAATTCTTAGTTATCTATTTGTAGTAGTTTGTTTGTTAATGGAATGTGTCTCTAAAATAATCAATATATGTAAAGAACCCCGTTGTTAGGACAACAAGCCTCGCATAACGAGTACGATTTTTTATTTTTTTATTTTTCTGTGTAGGAAAGTAATAACGACAGGGTTATGGTGTGATGTTGAACGGGGTCAGGTGTGATGTTTTATGGAGTTTGAACGAGATATGGATTTAACAACAATACACTCAAACATCGCCACACGACAGAGAACACAATGCACACAATTCTCACAACATACAACAATGATCAACTAAGACTTCATGCCATCAGTCCGAACATCAATAACAAGGGAGAGGGTAATCGTTACCATTGACAATCATGCATCAACAATTTAGTTCTAAATCAGCCCAACATCACCAATATTTATTGGCACATTAGAACATAATTAAATCATCATTCTATGTACACGGCGCAAAATTCTAAATACACAACCAATCACAACTGCAATAACTCATGGCACAAAAATTTACCACTCAACCAACATACAACACATCATTTTATGGTGCTTAAATAAATAAATCCACAACCATTCATATCTTGAATTCTCAAGGCGTGCAAGAGAAGAAATCGAAACAAATGAAAACATCATTCAAAAGCCTAAGTTTTTCATGCGCGCAAGATAACTAAGCTTAACCAACATTCCAAAAAATAAGTATTTAAACATCTATATCCAAACAATTCATTCACTAACTCCATGGCGCCAGAAGACCAATCTTTAATTGTCTTACATACATGAAGTTAGGGATGCAAGCCTTCTAACAACCAACTACTATCGACGTGGGGTAAAAACACTCAATACTTATTATCGCGCTAGGGTCTAAGACCCTACGGACAAAAGTTTTAAGAGCGCAAGAAGATGAACTCTAAAAAGGTCAAGTAATGCATAAAATTGGGTCTGTGCACAGGTCTATAATCAGTGAGTCCTACATCCCATGAAGGAAGGTGCGCTAACAATCTCTTCTAAATCATCCAAAACAAACCTTATTCAACCGACAAGAGTCCCTATTTAAACTTAATATCAATAGGCGGGTTCCCAACCTTGCCACTACTAAAATGTCAAGGTGTTCCTACACTAAGGCTAGTTTAAAGGGCGGGTGCGCCAACGATGACATACCTATCTAGCATCCGATGGATGAGGTAAAAGTTTAGGGGCATAAGTTGACCACCCGTAGGAGAATGTTTAAATCATAGAGGCAGAAATTCAAGGATTAGTCCCGAAGGTGATTATCTAAGCATCAAACGCTAACCATCTCCAAGATAAGAGAGATATGAAATAAAATTAAAATAACTTCTTCATGCCAATTACCCAGGTGGAAAAAGAACGATTTTAAATAATATGATTATATATATATTGAAATAAAACTTAAAAGCACGGTGATTGAAATATCCCTTTTTTGGAAAAGTGATTTAATGGAAACAATAAAAGAATGCATTATGAACATAGAGGTTATAAGGGTAAAAGTAACTGTACATTAGACTTAGTTAGCGGGTGGTAAATCTGGAAGAGAAACTGAACTCGAAGGTTCCTTTATCTGCAAAGAAGGGAAGGTGAGGAATTCGAGATGAAGGAGGGACACAACAAGGGCGCCAACTAACAAATCGCTTGGTCATTTAGCTAAGTTTGGTCTATCAGTGATAAAGGAGGGGTCGCACCGAACTCTGACAGTCATAAATAAATCTGCAAGGGAGTGGGTGATGATTTTGTGGCAACGACCCTATAAATCATCATCCTGGTTAACTGAAATCTAGGTGCATGTAACCCAACATCTTGGGAAAAAAATTATCAATTTCCAATTATCAGCATGTTGGGATTTCACTGGCAGTTGTAAGGTTAAAATTTCAACCGGAGGATAAATACTAAATCATGCCAAGAAAACTCATAATTCGCTAAATAGACAAATACATGGAAACTGGCCAATAAGCTTTCACAAGCATCAAACCTCTAGGGTTGTTGATGCTAGAAGATGGTGCAACATATAATAATATTTATCTTGTTTTATATTGAACCAAGACAACCACCAACAGAAAGTTCCACGCATGGCTGTAAGTTCACGCGATTGTTATCAACGTATGGATAAAGTGTGGGGTGTAAAAGTGTACAGGAATCGCTTGCTGGGTAGTGCTACTTTTAGAATATAAACAAGATTATCCAAGTGAAAATTAATTTGGCTAAGCATACAGTTTTTAAATATTAGCACTTCCCTAACGCCCATGTTTTTGGCATTTGGTAGTCTTTTCCCTTCACCATGAAGGATCATATTAGTATTATATCAACAATACACATCAAAAGTCACTCACTGAATTCATAATTATATCCATTGCATCATAATCAATATGTATACAACTTATTAAAATAATTACAAGAGATCATTGTAAACTTATGCCGGGTGACAGAACAACAAGTCTCCACTTGCCAGAACAAATCCAGACAGTAATGACAGATTTAAAAGTTACATAATACAGGAAATGAAAGAAATAATTACATATCTAAAACCACACATAGTCCAAGTATTCAAATCACAACACCACCAATATAAAAATGTAGGAAAGAATGCAACATTAACCAAAACGCAATCCAAAGATTGAAACACCCCTCTGGCTATCCACTACTAAGGTTCTGACCCAAATTTAAGCAATCATTCCAAATGAAAACAAACAGAGTTCGAAATTGATTCATAATAAAGGGTTGTAAAAACATAATGATCGCAACTCAAGGAAATAAGGAAAAAAACACACGAAGGGTTTATAAAACACAGGGAATAATATGACAGGCACGACTTTTGTTGTGCCACAAGAATATAAGAAAGCAGGAAGACAACTGGAAGGAATGATGGTTGTTGCGCTACCAAAAGTTGGACTACAGAAAAATAAACAAGGGCACTCTATGCGCAATTGAGACCATAAACGCAGAAGGAGGAAGTCTCTCTTTCTAGGTAGAGAAACGATCCTAAACTTATTATCCATGCAGAATAAAGCAGGGCATTTGAATCTAAATATTTAACACCGGAGTGAAAGACAATCGATTTGTCTCCTGGCCGATTGCTCAGGCATAGACTAATAAGTTAAAGGATAAAGGAACAAAATATAAAAACACAAATCTTCATCCATATATTCTCCGTGGAGAAGCAATAATGAAAAAAAATGCAATCAAGGAATAAAGAAACGCAGACAGAGATGCAAATTATGATTTTACAAAAAATAATATGTTACAATCACCATAGAAATACATGTGTAAGGAAAACTCATGGAAATGAAATCTCCATCCGAATACAGTAAATAAACAAGTGTAAATTAAATTTTGTTACAACAGCTTTACCAGGCATACCTTTACCGACAACGATGAGGAAAAGAGGTCCTCATGCACATTCGCTCCATCCAAATCCTGCCTTTCGACTGATGGGACCTCACCGGTACCTCCCAGCCAATGCTATGGGTACCTTCTTCCCCCTGAGCCTCCCGATTCAAAAAGGGGCCACACAAACAATACCAGAGAATGATAGCACCCAACTCACCTTGCAAGGTTGAACTACCACTCGTTACCCGAGCTAGGTATCCAAACTCCCACAAGAGAAAGTTCAGTCAAGATGAAATTTCAGCAGTGTAACGTTACTCAAGCGAGATGTGTTCCATAATCCTCCTCTGCCATCCTTTTTATAGAGTTTCTTAGTCATTAGTTTCCAAAACCATCATTAGAATCCTTTTTCATTTATTTAATTAGTAAAAACCTCTCCCGTACACATGTCGCCCTAGTTGCACCATAAACCAATTTATTAATTAATTAAATATTCGCATTTCCCTCACCCACTCAAAAGCATTCCTAAAAATGATCCTGCGTGTCCTATTATTCCTTAAAATTCTTAAATGACTTACGCCTTACTTAATTTCTAGTTGAGTTCATAAATAGAAAGTTCCAAAGGCTTGATTTCTTACTAAGTTAGACATTCCCCTTTTTCCTTAAGTTTCCCCTTTTCTTTAAGTTTCCCTTTTTCTTTAAGTTTCCCCCCTTTCTTTAAGTTTATATTTTTCTTTAAGTTTCCCCTTTTTCTAACTAAGCTCAAAATTAGCAGGTTTAGACAAAAACAACCAATTACCCCTTTTTTTTAGTTAAACCTTTATTAAAATTTCCACTTTAATTATTAATACTTGAATTTTCTTTACCCCCTTCTTGTTACATGTCTAAATAGTTTTTTTTGGTTCAAAGGTTCTATTAAGACCTAGGTTTTCATTTCACTAGGCGCGACGACAATTCTTAAGGGAAAAAGTTGTATTAAACTTTACTTATCACATTATTCATTTTAAGGCCGACCAGGTCCTAAAGAGACATAGTTTTCTAGGCACTAGGTTTATTAACTTACCATAGTTAAAATCACGATGTGCCCTTTAGGATGCACTACATGCTCCAAGGGTGACACTCGCCTCTTTCTATTTTCTTTGCACGACGTGCCCTTCAAGACGCACTACGTGCTCCAAGGGTGCGACTCGTCTCTTTATTAAATTTGGTAGACGTCAAACCCATGGAGTCAATACTCCATTAGGTGAAGGATCGTATCAATATTATAACAACAATACACATCAAAATTCACTCGACGAATTCATAAATTTTATCCATTGCATCATAATCAATCTGTATATAAATTATTAAAATAATTACAAGAGATCACTGTAAACTTATGTTGGGCGGTAGAACAAAAAGTCTCCACTTGCCAGAACAAATCCAGACAGTAATGACAAATTTAAAACTTACATATTATAGGCAATGAAATCAAACATTACAGATTTAAAACCACACACAATCCAAGGATTTGAATTACAACACAACCAAGATAAAAATGCAGGCAAGAATGCAACATTAACCAAAACATAGTCCAAAGATTGAAACCCCCCTCCGGCTATCCACTACTACGGTTCTTGCCCAAATTTAAGCAATCATTCCAAATGAAAACAAACACAGTCTGAAATTGATTCACAATAAAGGATTATAAAAACATAACGATTGCAACTCAAGGACATAAGGACAAAAATGTAGGTAGGTTTTATAAAACGCAGGAAATAATTTGAAAGGTGCAACTATCGTTCTGCCACAAGAATCTAAGAAATAAAGAAGAGGATTGTAAGGAATGATGGTTGTTTCAGTACCTAAAATTGGACTGCAAAAAAATAAACAAGGAGCTCTTTGTGCACAATCGAGACCATAAACTCGGAAGGATGAAGCCTCTCTTACTGGGTAGAGAAATGATCCTACACTTATTATCCATGCACATGAAAACAGGGCATTTGAATCTAAATCTTTAATATCGGAGTGAAAGATAGTCAATTCGGCTCTTGGCCTAATGCTCAGGCACTGACTAATAACTTAAAGGATAAAGGAATAGAAGACAAAAACACAAATCTGCATCCATATCTTCTCCATGGAGAAACAATAATGAAAAAAACCACAATCAAGGAATAAAGAAACACAGTCAGGAGATGGAAATTATGATTTTACGAAAAATAATTTGTTACAATCATCGTAGAAGTACATGTGCAAGGAAAGATCATGGAAATGAAATCGTCATCCGAATACAGTAAATAAACAAGTGTAAATTAAATTTTATTACAAGTAACAACTTTAACATGTGTACCTCTACCGACAATGATGAGGCGAAGACATCCTCCATATCCGGCTTACCGACCGATGAGACCTCATTGGTACCTCCTAGCAATTTCTAGGGGTACTCTTCTTCCCCCTGAGCCCTCTGAGCGAAAAAAATGCCACACACATGATACCAAAGAATGCTAGCACCCAGCACGCCTCACAACATCGAGCTAACACTTGTTACCCAAGCTCGGTATCCCAACTCCCACAAGCGAAAGTTCAATAAATATGAAATTTCAACAGCGTAACATTACGCAATCCAGATATGTTCCATACTCTTGCTCTTCCATCCTTTTTATAAAGTTTCTTAGTCATTAGTTTCCCAAAGCCTCATTAGATTCCTTTTTAATTTATTTAATTAGGAAAAACCTCTCTCGTACACATGTCGCCCGATCCCATAGTTGCACTAGAAAACAATTTAGTAATTAATTAAATATTCCTATTTCCCTCACCCACTCAAAAGCGTTCCTAAAAACGTTCCTCAGTGTCCCATTATTCCCTTACAATTCTTAAATGACTTACGCCTTACTTAATTCCTAGTTGAGTTCATAAATAGAAAGTTCCAAAGGATTGATTTCCTACTAGGTTAGACATTCCCCCTTTCCCTTAAGTTTCCCCTTTTCTTTAAGTTCCCCCCCTTTCTTTAAGTTTTCCTTTTTCTTTAAATTTCTCCTTTTTCTAACTAAGCTAAGAATTACCAGGTTTAAACAAAAACAATCAATTACCCCATTTTTTAATTAAACCTTTATTAAAATTTCCACTTTAATTATTAATAATTGAATTTTCTTTACCCTCTTCTTGTTATATGTCTTGATCCAGATGGATATCGGCGGCCACCCACCTTTTCAAACTAGCTCAAAACAATTTTCTGGCAATTTTGGTAATTTACTATTTTTAGTAGTTTTCACTTCCGAGGCCTTTTTAGTAGTTTTCACTTGCACATAAAATGAATATCCTCGATGATACCTTTCCAACAGGCTATCATACGCCTAAAAAGGAGTTCGTATAGAAAAGTTACGACCCCAGGAAGCTCATGTACTAACTTACCCAAACATAGCCCACATGACTTTTGGCGCTTCATCTGCTAAGGTTAGGTTTTTGGATGTCTAGGGTTTTTGACATTCCTGCTTATTGTAAACATTCCTTCAAAGCCTCATTGTAAGGATCTTGTCGCAAATGAGCGCATCCGTCACATCTCTTCTCAGAGATAAGTTTCCACCATTCTAGGAAGCTTGTTTCCGCTGCATTTTATAGTTTCCAGCTTATTTATTTATTAATATAAAACCAATTTTACTGTATCTCTGCTATTTTGTGTTAAGCACATGTTAATAATCTATATTCATTTCATTCTGCTCATAAAATCTGGATCATTTCTAAATAGCTTTTTTGTTGTTCAAAGGTTCTAATCAGACCTAGGTTTTCAATTCACTAGGCTTGGCGATAGTTCTTAATGGAAAAAAATGTTATTAAACTTTACATATCACATCATTCATTTTAAGGCCAACCAATTCCTAAAGATGCATAGTTTTATAGGCACTAGGTTTATTAACTTACCATAGTTAAAATCATGACGTGCCCTTCAAGACGCACTATGTGCTCCAAGGCTTCCACTCACCTCTTTCTGTTTTCTTTGTACGACATTCCCTTCAAGATGCACTATGTGCTCCAAGGGTGGCACTCGCTTCTTGACTAAATTTTATAGATGTCAAACCCCTGGAGTCAATAATCCATTAGGTGATCTTGTGGGAGACTAAAGGCCTCTAAGGAATAGTGACCTTGCCTTATTGCACGCCCCTTAGAATCATCGTGAGTGACTGTCACAATCTTCCCTCACAACATTGGGGGTCTTCACGAACTAGGTAATCATTAACCTATAGTTCGAACGATGGCATGAGTGCTAGTAGGTTGTGGCAGGGCTGGTGCCACACCTCTCCCTCAATGTCTCTGGTTGTCATGCGTGACCCCTCTAGTCCAAATGTGAGTTTGGTCACAATCTATCGTCATCCTGCATCCATCAATGAATCATGTCAGCAATAATAATCAACATCATAACATCTAATCGTATGTACATAGGTCACACCAACAACATTCAAACCCTAACTGTCCATTCCCTGACTCGATCTGGAGTCCACAGAGTTTCATCAATGCCTCGACATCCTTAATGTCCAGAGTCCTTCACACTCAGGAGAACCCAATCAATAACACTTGTCAATGTAATACACAAAAATAACATAACATCAAATCCACAATGTCTCATAATCATAATTAAAACAACCAATAGTATAACGACCTGGATCACTTGCATGCAAGTGTCCTCAAAGAATAAGTTTGTTCAGTGCACACAAGAGAGGGATGTTACAATATATAAGTCATAGGTTTATGACCCCAGAGTCCTCTATTATCATCTCTATTATCTATTATTTAATATCATCTCTAATATTATCTCTATTATCTATTATCTATTCCATGATGTTTAGTTATCTATTTGTAATATTTTGCTTGTTAATGGAATGTGTCTCGAAGATAACAAATAAGTCTTGGGTTTATGACTCGATAGCCTTAATTTGATGAGGGATTGGCTAATTTAGCTATGGTTGAACTCTTGAATTATTGAGGTAAGTATCCTATCTCTTTTGTATGGGATTTCCTCCATGTACTTACTAGTTTAATCCAATCCAATGTATGGTATTATGTATTTTTTTTTGTTTTTTTGGATTTACTAAATCCAATTTTATTTATGAATTATGAATATTAATTGATATGTTTTATCTATCATCAGTCCATGATGTTTATTTATGCATTTCTAATATTTTATTTATTAATGGAATGTGTCTAGAAGATAATACAGGTCTTAGGTTTATCACCCAATATTTATAGGAATAGTTATTGATAGACACTAGCTCACTTGAATAGGGACTAAATTGTGATTGTTAATTGATATGTTAGTAATAGGTTGTTTTATCTATCATCTCTATTATCGATTCCATGTTGTTTCTTTATCAAATATTGTGTTTGTTAATGGAATGTGTTTGGAGGATACCCAATATAAGTCCTAGATTTATGACTAGATAGCCCTAGGAATAATTACCAATATAGACTAGTCCACTTGATTAGGGGCTAGCTACTTTAGTTAATAACAAATAATTTTTTCATTATTTTGTTTGTTAAATATGTCGGTTGAACATTTTAGATCTAACATATTGTAAATCACAAATAGTGTTTTCACTATTTTGTTTGTTAAATCTATTGGTGACGATTTTAAATCTAACATATTGTAAATAGGTCTCCTTTGAGAATCAATGGCAGGTAAGTTAGTAGCCCTCAAGTATACATGTTATGTATTGTTGTAATTCTTGGTCACCATAGTCTTCATAAAAAAAACACCTCCATGAAATCCATTCACGTCCATAGTTATCTAGTCAATAAAAATTTTGCATCGGAACTTAGTTGACATTTTTTATTCATATTTTTTTTTTATCTATGGTCAAATTTTGATTTGGAATAAATGACAAGGATGCACAAAAATAATTTATGTCCAATAATTCACTTAAAATTAAAAAAATAGAATCATTATAATAAATAATAATATTAATATTGTATGTTAGCCAAAGATAAATACAAACAAAAATTAAAATACCTTTATGTACATAAAAAAGAGAAAGGGTTGAAAAAATAGAGTTTTGACTCTTTTGGTCATGGGGGTGTGAATGGATTAGCTGGAAGAGTTTGAAATTTGGGAGGCGCCAGGTGAAAACAATTTGGATTTATTGGATGATCTGCCAATGCTTGGGCCAGTAGATACGTCTTCAACACTTTTGGAGCCAGCTCAGGTTGAAACGGTTTACACACCCTCTGACTACCTGACATTTTCCCCTCCTATGTCATTACTTGAAGGCACCAAGTTTGTTGTTGGGGAAAATATTCTAGAGGTTCTGTTGGGCAACCCTAGCTAGAGGGAGGTCTTTTTCTCCTGAAATTTAGGGTTTCTGGTGTCGTTATCTCAGGAGGGTTTTGGTTTGGTTGAGTTTTTTGCAGGTGGCAGGTCATATGGGCCAGCATGTCAGGTGATGCTTAGAAGTGGTTCGTGAGGGGGCTCATCGGTCAAGGAAGTGTTGGGGTCACTTGCGGGACATATTGGGTTAGAAGAACACAGAGGGTGCGTAATCCCTAGCATTGAAAAAGGGAAAGGTAAAGGGCAGAGCAGTGAGTCAGAAGAGAAGGGAGACATCAAAGGTCATGCAATGTGAAGTAGGAAGGGTTGGATGGAAGTAAAGAAGGCGGGTTTGAATTATGTGGTAGGGGAAGAAGTTAGCTGGGATAAGGTGATACAAATGTCCAAAATATTTCTATTAGGACGAGCCATGGGTAGGACTTTTGGGATCAAGTCGATGATTGACTGGGAAGATGCGAACTGGAGAGAATCTCTGGCTTATGTGCCAGAAGTAGTTACCCTCACTCAAGGTTGGTTCTCTTTCATTTTTCTCAAAGAGGATCACTTGCAATGGGTATTGAATAGAAATTGGGCATTGAATCACTCCCCTCTACTTCTCAATCCTTGGAGCCCACTTTTTGATGCCAACAGAGAGAGGGTGGACACGATCCCTTTGTGGGTACATCTCCTGGGGTTGCCCCTCCATTACTGGGAGAAAATGAATTTTCAGAAGATCGAGAACATTTTGGGTTAGTTTCTAGAAGAGGATATCTCTTATAAGGAGTCAAAACAGAGGCAAGTAGCCCATATTCTGGTGAATATCAATGTAAAAGAAGGACTTGCTGAAGATATTAATATTGTCTGGGGGGGAAATGACATTAAACAGATTCTGGATTATGAGAATGTGCCCTTCAGGTACCGACAGTGCCATGTCTATGGGCATCCATATTCTGAGTGCAGATTACCTCTTCGCACTAATAATGGAAGATGACATAAACATGCAAATAAAGGAGAAGCAGTGGAAGTGGATATTGGTTCGGGGAATTCATCTTCTCAACCATCTTCTTCTCAGGAACCATGATATGAACCTGTGAGTGAAGATGTTGACCTAAGAAGTCACCAGGAGGAGGCGTTGATCCCACTGCCGACATTGACAAGAGATTTGATGGGAGAGGCTCTTTTGATGGGGTCTCCTTCCTCGGGTTTTCCTTCTATCCCCCTCTCCTCTTCCTTAAATTGTTTCATGAATAATGTTACTATATCTGGTCATGACTGGGTGGAAGGTTTAAAAAATATCTCTTTGTCTCCTGGGTCATTGTGTCATCCCCCCCTCTGTCTCTCTGTTTGATGTACCATCAAGGGATGCCCCCCCCTCTTTTTTTGTTTCCTAATCCTATAGATCCTAAAACTAATCCATACCTCTCCCCTACCGAGTCTTCGGATTCTGGATATTTCCTAAGATCTAGTAAAAATAAACCTACTAGAGGTTTGGGAAAGGATAGGTCTCCAGTCAAGAGAGGAAGAGGGATATTGTCACTTCTATCAAAAGCACAGTCTGGAGCTAAGAAGGACCTACAAGAAGGGAAGCAATTATCAATCGAAAGGGAAGTTAGAGCGACAAAAGACCAAAAGAGGGGGCGAAGATGAAGATTATTTCCTTTAACTATCGGGGTCTTGTTGGACCAATCAAAAAATCATCCTTCATATGAGTGGTTACTCTTGAGCACCCAGATGTGATATTTCTACAAGAGACTTTAGGTTTAGGAGTTATGGTTAAAGAAAGATTGGAGAGCTGGCTTCCAAGGTGGACCCTTCAGACCCTGGATGTCAGAGGTCATTCTGGAGGCTTGGCTGTAGGTTGGAAAGAGAGATCTGTAAAACCACTCAACACTTGGGGGTTGGACTCGGTCCTTGGTCTAGAACTACCCTCTTTGGACCTTGTAATTCATCTCACAGTGATCAACATTTATGGAGGCCTTCTTGATCCATCCCCTATAGCTTAATGAATTTGTCTACCCGCAAAGAACCCAAACTGCTCTTTCATGATGTGATCTGAGAGGATAACCTTTAGTCTTTTTGCAATTACTTTGGAGATAATCTTATAAACACAATTGTAGAAGGAAATAGGCCTAAAATCGTTTAGCGAAAGACGGTTATCATATTTTTGGATAAGAGCAATGAAAGTAGAGTTAAATCTTGCAAGGATTCTCTCAGAGGATCTAGTGGCTTCGACAACTTTCAATAAGTACTGACCTAGAAGATCAAAGAGTTCCAGGAAAAATTCAATTGTCCATCCATTTGGCCGTGGACTTTTGTCTTCCTGAAAGATGTGAAGTACCTCTTTCAATTCTTCTTCTGTCACTTCCACCATCAAAGTCCTATTTTCTTCTTCCTCCACGAACCTAGGGAATAGTTGTGCAACTCTAATGACTTCTACAATAGTAGCTTGATTAGGTTCTTTGAAAAGTGACTAAAAGTGGTGTGCCCCACATCTAGGTTTCCCCTCAAAATAAATGTGTTCAATACCTATCTCATCCGTTAGGCTCCAAATAGTATTAGCAGATTTCCTCCAATTAGCAAAGGCATGAAAAAAAATTGTGTTGTCATCCCCACACTCCAACCAAAGAGATTTTCTCATTAGTATCTAGGTCTCCTCTTTTCCCATGAGCATAATATTCCTTCAACCCTCAAGACGAGCCATTGGATATTTTGCGTCTTGAGTGATAAGCCCCCCACTATATCCTTCATACATCAAAAGTAACTCTGCTTCCACTAGTTTAAGGTTTTTATCCTCCCTCTGTCTTTTGGCCACTGACCAGCCTTTAATGGCTCCCTTTAATCTTTTGATATTATCAACAAACTGGAAGGTTGTTGATCGGGGGTTCTCAGGTACAAAAGGGATCCAAAGAGTGTTAAAGAGGTCCCTAAAAGACACATCCTCAAGCCAAGTCTTATTGTACTTTAATGGATAGGGGGGATTGAGGGGCCCTATTTTTAACTGAAAGAGGATTGAAAAATGGTCAGAAGATCCTCCACTCCCAACCCACTGTCTGACTTGAAAAAATCTATCCACCAAAAGTTCAACCACCAGAAAACGATCTATCCACTTAGCCACCCTACCTTCCCCTCGTCTATTATTCCTCTAGGTGGGTTTAAGCTTCATAGGTTCAATATCCAACAAGTTATTCTCTACCAAATTCTGTGTGAATTATCTGATCAAGGAGTCAGCATGACTGTGTGGTCCCCAAACCTCATAAATTCCCATGGAAAAATGTATATCTCCTCCTACCAACACCGAGTCCCCACTTAGTAAGGGGTTATGAAACAAAGCATCCTAGAGCAGTTTATCCTCTCAGATCACATCATGAAAGAGAAGTTTGGGTTCTTTGTGGGTAGACAAATTCATGAAGCTATAGGGGTGGATCAAGAAGGCCTCCATAGTCTTAAAACCAAGAACCGTAAAGGGGTAGTGCTGAAGATCGATATATCCAAGGGTTACGATAAAGTTAGATGGCATTATATTCGTTTACTTTTGACCCATGTTGGTTTTGGCATTGGTTTTATCAGGTGGATTATGAGTTGTATTACCATAATTTCTTTCTTTGTCTTAATTAATGGAGGGGCTTCACCCTTTTTCCATGTCGAAAGAGGTCTCAGACAAGGTTGTCCCTTGTCCCCTCTATCGTTTCTTCTGGTAGAAGAGGGGCTAAGCAGAGAAATCAAGGATGCAAAATCTCAAGGTAGGTTGCAAGGTATCCATATTTCACATAATTTTTAAATTACCCACCTCCTGTTTGTGGATGATGTGCTAATTTTTTTTCTCGGGCTCGAGAAAGGATACACATACCTTGAGGGAGATTTCAGATCTTTTTTCAAAGGCCACAAGTATGGAAACAAATGCAGAAAAATCAACTCTTACCACACTTTTACTGAGACATGATGAATTTGAGGTGTTAAACAAAAAATCTCCCTACAATACGGCAAGTCCAGATGCTGGTCTAAAATATCCAAGTTTCTCCCTAAAACCCAACAATTATCTCAAACAGGATTGGCATTGGTTTATGGAAAAATTGGAAAAAAGGTTAAATATATGGAGTCATAAATGGCTCTCAAGAGCTGGCATGTTGGTCCTGGTAAAGGCAGTGTTAGAGGTAATCCCTGTTTACTGGATGTCGCTTTCGTGGATACCAAAAGGCATTCTTGAAGCTTCCCGCAGACCTTGTTTCATATTTCTGTGGATTGGTAAGAAGAAATGTTAGGTCACGCCTTGGGTAAACTGGAAGAGGATAGTAGTGCCAAAAGGCCAAGGAGGTTGGGGCTTAAAAAATATTTTCCTGTTAGCCCAAGCTCTGGCTGAAAAAGGGGGATGGAGACTCATTAAAACAAATAGTCTTTGGACACAGGTTATCAGGAAAAAATACCTTGTTCAGGAGTCTATTGAAGAGTGGATTCAGAATCCTAGAAAATCTCATGCAGGGGGCTCAGTGATTTGGAAGGTAGTGGTGAACACCTTTTATATCTTGGAATCAAACCTGGTTTGGAATGTGGGGGATGGACAAAAGTTGAGAGCTGGGTAAGGACCCTTGGTTAGTATGTTCTCAACAACACCTATTTCCATATCATCTTATTGAACTGTTGGGCCATAGAGGTATCTATAATTTAAGTCATATTGCAGAACCTTTACAAAGGGAACCTGGGTTCCAGCAGTGGAGAAGAGTTTCTTCTTTAGGACTTGAAGAACAAGATGAAATAAGATTGGATATTTATATAAGGGATTTATCTCGAGCACATATTCACCTAAGTGATCCTAAAGGTGTCTATACACCAAAAGTTGACTACATAAAACTCAGTATAGGTGCAGACCCCAGGGATGAAATCTGGTGGTGGAGAAAGCTTTGGAAACTCAAGTGTGTCTCAAAAATGAAACCTTTCATGTGGTCTGTACTAGAGAACAAGGTTCCTTCCTGGGACAACCTTCAAAAAAGAAGCTTTCAAGGGCCGGGATGGTGTGTGCTATGCAAGATGAATTTGGAAACCTGCTGTCATTTATTCTTGAACTGTCCTTATATCAAACAAGTTTGGAAAGAATGCTCAAAACTGGTAGGATTTCCTTGTATATGGGAAGGGAAAACAATTGGTCTTTCTTGGGAGTCTTGGTGGAGGAAAACTACTGAGAATAAACACAAAATTCTTCCACTTTTGATTATCTGGGGGTGTTGGTTGGCCAGAAACTCCTTAATTTTTTAGGACAAACCTCCATAAATCACCAACTCTTTATCTGTAGGCATCTTCAATGCCTTTCCACAACATATCGGGGATGCCAAGCAAAGAGTGGCTCTTGAGATTGATATTGATAAGTCTAATCCCTAGGGTTTCTTTGATGGGGCAGCCCAGAATTCCATCTGTGGGGGGGTAGCTCTCCTTTAATTTTCTGATTCTCACTACTATGAACTTATCATGGGCTTAGGGGAAGGCTCAAACAATTATGATGAAATTATGATCCTGGAACTTCTCCTGGGATTTGCAGTGGAAAAGGGTTGCATAAAACTTTCAGTTTTGGGAGATTCTATGAATGTGATCAATTGGATTAAAGGGATTCAATAGTGCAGGAATATTATACTTGCTAGTTTATTATCTACTATCTGGGAGTTACTTCTCAGGCTTGAAACTTTTGAATTCCCACATGTTTACAGGGAGAACAACCATAAGGCAGACCAAGCCTCTGAAGAGGGGATGCAAATGGTCTTGGGGACTTGGAAAATAAAGGAATTCAAGGATGGCAGGACTCATGAGTATCATCACCGACACTTTATTCAATAGAATTACTACAAATTCTTTTTATGCAACTGTTAATTCACCTTTTTACTATTTGGGTATATTTGGGCTTCTACAGGAAGGCATCTGTTTGTTTTTAATGACAAAAACAATGATATTTTTCAGCACATTAGACCTTAAGGACAGAACTATATTTTATCTTTCTCAAACTCTATGATGTATTCAACATCTTAGTAGGCATATTTCCAGTATTTTTTGAAAGAAGACCTCACAGTCTCATCAAAAGATCCAAAATCTATCTTTTGGAAAAGGCAATTCACTTTTTTGTGAATATACATAATGTAGTTTTGTTCTCAACCGATGAAATGGAATTACCCTTTTTTTTTC
>ML805373.1:144308-171898 GCA_009831015.1 Picea engelmannii | reverse complement strand
GGGGAAGAGAGAAAGATTTGATATGTATAGCAACTATAAAAATTTATATTAATAATATAGATATGATATTTACATATAAATATTATTACAGTACAAATATAAATACTTTTACAATAACTATACTTTTATATATATATTAGTGTATTTGATATGTATACCTAATATAAAAATTGATATTAATAATATAGCTATGATATTTACATATAACTATTATTACAATACAAATATAAATACTTTTACAATAACTATATTTTTATATATTAATGTTAATAAGTTTGAATTTTATTAAGTTCAAAGATTATTATTAACCTAAATCCATTTTAAATGATTAAAAAATTTTTAAGTCATAAAATCACAAAATAGTTTTTGCATTGTTTTGTTTGTTAAATATGTCAGTAAAAGATTTAAATCTAACATATTATAAATATGTCTTTTTTGGGAATCAATAAGAAGTAAGTTAGTAGCCCTCAAGCATATATGTTATCCATTGTTGGAATTTTGGGTCATAATGGTCTTCATCAAAAAAACACCTCCATGAACTTCATGCATGTACATAGTTATTAGTCAATAACAATGTTACATTGGAACTTAGTAGTTGACTTTTTTTTTCATAATTTTTTTTATCTATTATCAAATTTTAATTTCAAATAAATTACAAGGATAGAGAAAAATAATTTATGTCCAATAATTTACTTAAAAGTTAAAAAATAGAATCATTATAACATATAATAATATTAAAAGTGAAAAAATAAAATCATTATAACAAATAATAATATTAATATTATATGTTGGTCAAATATAAATAAAAAAAAACCAAAATAATTTTATGTACATTAAAAAATATTTGATATCTATATCTAATATAAAAATTGATATTAATAATATAGATATGATATTTACATATAACTCTTATTACAATACAGATATAAATACTTTTATAATAACTATATTTTTATTTATTCATGTGAATAAGTTTCTAATTTTATTAAGTTGAGAGATTACTATTAACCTAAATCCATTTTAAATGATTAAAAAAATTGTATTTCATAAAATCACAAAATAGTTTTTGCATTGTTTTGTTTGTTAAATTTGTTGGTGACAATTTTAAATCTAACATACTATATGTAGGTCTCATTTGAGAATCAATGAGAGGTAAGTTAGGTGCCCTCAAGCATACATGTCATGGATTGTTGGAATTCTCTCTACATCTCCAACAAAAAACACCTCCATGAATAGTTATTTGGTCAATAATAGTTTTACATTGGAAATTAGTTGACATTTTTTTATTCATAATTTTTTATATTTATCGTCAAATTTTAATTTAAAATAAATGACAAGGATGAAAAAAATAATTTATGTCTAATAATTCACCTAAAAGCTAACAAATAGAATCATTATAACAAATAATAATTTAAATATTGGATGTTAGTCAAATATAAATACAAGCAAAAATAAAGATACCTTTGAGAAAGATTTGATATGTATACTTAATATAAAAATTGATATTAATAATATAGATATGATATTTACATATAAGCATGATATGACTAGATACCTAATGTATAAGAAGAAGTTAAACAACATGGAAGAGAATAGGATACCTAAAATTTCTTCAAAATCAAGTCATAACACTCATTCTTGGCTAAACTATTAGGGAATCATGGAAGAAACCATTTTGGAGAATAAGATACTATTAAAAAAAATGTCAATTCAAGGATAAAAGAAAATTAAGGTATTATAAAGATGTAATCAACCCTAATCTATAATATCAAAATTATCTATCTATTTTTCCAAGTGTAAAGAAAAAAATAAGGACTACTAAGATAAGAACAAATTCTCACGAGCTATATAGTGAAATTAGGCGTTGGTCAATTCCTAAAATGCCATGGGATGAAAGAGTGTGTCACCTTTGTGACACTAAGAAGGTTGAAGATGAAAAGCACTTTCTCTTAGATTGTCCAGCCTATACCCATATTAGATCTCATTTTCCAAATATTTATCACACTACAACCTTCCTAACCTCTTAACTCAACAAAAGTATGGTGATCTTCCAAAACTTCTCTTAATGCTTCTAGAGCACAGAAACAAAATTATAAAGAATCACAAGTAATCACTTACCCTCTTAAGGTTCGATAAACCAATTCGATTTTAGTGAATGTTAATCATCATCATCATCATTACAATACAAATACAACTACTTTTACAATAACTATACTTTTATATATTAATGTTAATAAGTTTTGAATTTTATTAAGTTGAGAGATTATTATTGACCTAAATCCATTTTAAATGATGTTTATGTTTTCACGTGATCAGCATGACTACCGTGTCAAACTTGATGTTTATGTTTTCACACCAAATTTGAAAAAAAAAAAATTGTATGTTTGCGAGCATTACTTAACACAAAGATGGGCTGCTTCGATGGAAATAATAAAGTTACCCATCAATTTAAAAAAAACCTATATATGTTCATGACCCTCATGCAATCATGGCCGCAACCATGGACTTGTTCGTATTGAAATAATAAATTGAACATGTACATGCATAATGTAATTTGTATAATGGAATAATGTTTCATTCAGTCGGCCTTTCGACTAAACTATGATCATTCATTTCAACCCCTATTTTTTTTTAAAAGTTACTTATTCATTTCAACTCCTATTTCTTATAGACTTCCTTTCTCAACCAGTTTGGTTGGCCAAGTTGAATGAGAATTTTATAACTTATCAAATGAGTTTTCAACAACTTAACTGTGAAAGAAATTGACATTAAATTAAAAAAAAAAAAAAAAACTCTTCCACTTTCAAATAATATCCCGTCTACTTATATGCTTGAACTTATTCGTACAAATAAAGTGATTATTAATTTATTAAACTTATTTGTACAAGTAAAGAGTACTTTATTATTTTATCAGTTACTTTCTTTCTTTAAAATAATCATTGAATTGTTAATTTTTTTAAATTATATTTAATTATTAATTTTTTTAATTTTTTTAAATTACATTTAATCATTAATTGTTAAAATATTTTTTAATATTATATTAAAAACGTGTTTGAGGAAATAAATAAAGAAATCATAAAGAGAAAGATACTGATTAAGACTCAAGACCATAGAGAAGTCAAATAGTAAAGAAGATAGTGACAAGACCAAAGAAACATGGGAAGGGAAGGAACCCACAAACCGGTCGTCGAACGATTTTGAGACTAGCACTGCTCAACAAAGAGTCGATAAATAAGACTGTCCCAAAATCTAAACCTAGAGATGTCAGAGAATTATTTCAACTATTTGAGAAGATGCAGAAAATATAAACCATTAACGAATTTGTCATAACAAAGATAAAAATTGAGGGATAGGTTCGATGATGAAACAAACATGTTGGAAACCATCATGGAAAATGAACAAAAGGTTTGAAGGGAAGTTTTATGGAAGAAAAAATAAGATAATGAATTTAATACTATTAGAGAATTCCATCAATCTAGGGTGTCGACGTCAAACATCATAAAAGAGATTGAAAGAAAATGTTATGATACATGTAATAATCAAATTATTATTATGATATATATAACAATCAAACTATTATACTTAAAGTATGAGAATCTCAGAATGATCTCAACAAAAATAGCAAGTATATCACAAGGTTTAGATTAAATTTGGAGATTCAGATCTTTTAGTTAACACAGGTTTAGAGGAAAGTACATAAAGTGTATCTCAACCAATATTATATGAACATATTTGATCAATAAAGTTTAGATCTATAAATTCAAAAAAGGATTTAAAGTTTGGATTTTATTTCAATTCAAAAAAAAAATTAAAATTCAAAAAAATTTAAATCTTGGACTTTACTTCATAAAGTTAAAAGAAAAAGTGACTTCAGTATAAACATATTTAAATGAAATTACAATGACTTATAATAAACGTATAAAATGACTTATAATAAACTTATAAAAATGAAGTTAAGTAAGAAAGACCTAAAAAAAAAAGAAAATGGTAAATTAAATTAGTACAAATATTTAAGTTAAAAATGATTTAGTTGAGGCAATATAAATGAATAAGGGAAATTTGGTAACTAATTCTAGAGTCTAAGTATCTAGGAGTCTACCATCCAATTTCAAAATAAAAAAAAATTGGGTGTAAGTTTTGTAATTAATACATATAACTATCAAATAATGTAAATACAACTAACCTCATCCAAAAATTAAACTAAAGGGGTATGTAAACTATTAGGCAAAGTGGAACACATAAAGCAACCTTAATTTATAAGTAGATGTAACCAATAATAATTATATTACAATCCTTTTCCATATTGTTATGGTGACCTAAATTGAGACCTTTGGTTGTAGTAGGAGACATATCAAAGTTGATCTTTTACTCTTGAATTATTGAGCTAAGTACTCTATCTAGATTTGTAGAGGTTCCCTCTATATACATAGATTTCCTAGTTTAATAGATGGTATTATGTGGGTTTTTTTATTTATGAATCTACTCAATCCAATTTTATTTATGAATCATGATTATTAATTGATATGTTAATAATAAGTAGTTGTAGCTATCATCTCTATTATCTATTCCAAAATGCTTGGTTATCTATTTGTAGTAGCTTGTTTGTTAATGAAACATGTCTCTAAAATAATCAATGTATACGTCTTATTATTGATAGAGAGTAGCTCACTTGATCAGGTTTGAGTCATGATTATTCAATCATGTGTAATATCATCTCTATTATCTATTCCATGGTGCTTGGTTATATGTTTGTAATATTTTGCTTGTTAATGGAATGTGTCTCGAAGATAACAAATAAACATGATAGCTCTAAGTTGATCAAGGATTGGCTAATTTAGCCATGGTTGAACTCTTGAATTATTGAGGTAATTACTCTATCGCTTTTGTATGATATTTCCTCCCTATACTTACTAGTTTAATCCAATCCAATGTATGGTATTATGTGTTTTTTTTTTTTTTTGTTTATTTTGGATTTTCTAAATTCAATTTTATTTATGAATTATGGTTTTTAATGGATATGTTTTGGCTATCATGATTCCATGATGTTTGGTTATCCATTTCTAATATTTTATTTATTAATGAAATGTGTCTAGAAGATAATACAGGTCTTAGGTTTATCACCCAATATCTATAGGAATAGTTATTGATAGACACTAGCTCACTTAACTAGGGACTAAATTGTGATTATTAATTGATATGTTAGTAATAAGTTGTCTTAGCTATCATCTCTATTATCTATTCCATGTTGTTTGGTTATCAAATATTGTGTTTGTTAATGGAATGTGTTTGGAAGATACCCAATATAAGTCGTGGATTTATGACTAGATAACCCTAGGAATAATTACCAATATAGACTAGTGCACTTGATTAGGGGCTAGCTACTTTAGTTAATAACAAACATTTTTTCATTATTTAATTTGTTAAATATGTTGGTTAACCATTTTAGATCTAACATATTGTAAATCACAAATAGTTTTTGCATTATTTTGTTTGTTAAATCTGTCGTTGACTATTTTAAATCTAACATATTGTAAATAGGTCTCCTTTGAAAATCAATGAGAGGTAAGTTAGTATCCCTCAAGCAAACATGTTATGGATTGTTGGAATTCTTGATTACAATAGTCTTCATGAAAAACAACTTCCATGAAATTCATTCAGGTCCATAGTTATCTAGTCAATAACACTTTTACATTGGAACTTAGTCGACTTTTTTTATTAGTAATCTTTTTTTATCTATAGTCAATAACAGTTTTGCATTGGAACTTAGTTCAGTTTTTTATTCATAATTGTTTTATCTATTGTCAAATTTTAATTTGGAATAAATGACAAGGAAAAATAATTTATGTCCAATAATTAACATAAAAGTTAAAAAATAGAATCATTATAACATATAATAATATTAAAAGTTATAAAATAGAAACATTATAAAATAATAATAATAATAATATTGTATGTTATTCAAATATAACTTTTATTGGAATAAATGATTAAGTTGCACAAAAATAATTTATGTCCAATAATTCACTTAAAAGTTAAAAAATGGAATCATTATAACAAATAATAATATTAATATTGTAGGTTAGTCAAATATAAATAAAAACAAAAAATAAAAATACTTTTATGTCTATAATAAAGAGAAAGATTTGATATGTATACCTAATATAAAAATTGATATTAATAATATAGATATGATATTTACATATAATTATTATTACAATACAAATATAAATACTTTTACAAAAAACTATATTTTTAATGTATTCATGTTAATAAAATTTGAATTTTATTAAGTTGAGAGATTATTATTAACCTAAATTTATTTTAAATGATTAAAAAAATTATATCTCATAAATTTTCATTTACTAAATCCAAATTTAACATAAATTTATATTAATTTTAATAAAACCTAAATACTAATAAATTAATATGAAAATAAAACTTTTACACCAACCAAAAATCCATCTTTACAATGGTATTATAGTATCCCTAGTTATATATTTTATAAATAAATGGGCGACATGATAATTTATGATAATTTATAAAGTGTGAAACAAAATTAAATATTTAATAATAAATTGAAAAAATTATAGATCTACCATGAACTTGACATAAGAGATTTTAAAAGGAGCATATTAACAAATTACTTATAGAATATAAAACGAAAACAATATCATCCTCGTGGTTTGTCAGCCAAATAATATTATGATTTGATCCATGTACTCAAACATGTCGATCAGTATTATCCAGATTTATTTATTAGATATTACCCCGGCATTTGTGTCGCAATTTGCATTTCTGCTGTTTTAAATCCCAAACACACCGCACGATACACAAAAACAAATACACAGAGTGTTCAGTTTGGTGCGTGTTGTGAATACATGAAATGATTTATGAATGCAAAATAACAAAGTGAATTTGTGTCGCAATTTGTATTTTTAAGGTTTTATATCTCAAATACACTGCACTGTTACACAAAAACAAATATACAGAG
This sequence comes from Picea engelmannii, assembly GCA_009831015.1. Taxonomy (NCBI): domain Eukaryota; kingdom Viridiplantae; phylum Streptophyta; class Pinopsida; order Pinales; family Pinaceae; genus Picea; species Picea engelmannii. Next base: position 164,907 of record ML805373.1, on the reverse strand, counting down.
TGTTTCATTTGGTGTATGTTGTGAAAACACATATAATGAAATGATTTATGAATGCAAAATAACACAGTGCTATGCTTAGGACATAAACTAAGAAATACCATAGAAATTTTATTAGTACAAAAAACTTGATATTAATTAATTTCGGTGTTGTGTGGGAGTACAAAATACAATGACAAAGATGAGTTTAGGTTCTAATGACTTCTTCTGTCAACTCTTCAATTGTTGTTGGTTCTCTCTACCTTTTTGCTTCTTCTCTATGTATCAACTACTTCTCTTCAGCGTCATAAAATAACTAAGAAACTCCAACTTAAATAGAAACTAACTTAAAATTCCTACAGAAATTAAGACCAACTCAACATTACAAATTGTGATTAATTCAACTCTTTCTGAACTGAGACATAAAGATCTCATCAACTTGTAATTACAAATTCCAACAAGATGATTTGGTTTGGGATATTGATCATGAAGGTGTCTATACACCAAAAGATGACTACACAAAACTCAATACAGGTGCAGACCCCAGGGATGAAATCTGGTGGTGGAGAAAGCTTTGGAAACTCAAATGTCCCTCAAAAACAGAACTTTTCATGTGGTTTGTTCAAGAGAACAAGGTTCCTTCCTCGGAAAACCTTCAAAAAAGAAGCTTTCAAGGACCGAGATGGTGTGTGTTGTGTAAGATGGATTTGGAAACCTGCAATCATTTATTCTTGAATTTTCCTTATATCAAAGAGGTTTGGAACGAATGCTCAAACTGGTAGGGTTTCCTTGTATATGGGAAGGGAAAACATTTGGTCTTGCTTGGGAGTCTTGGTGGAGGAAACTACTCAGAATAAACTCAAAATTCTTCCACTTTTGATTATCTGGGGGTGTTGGTTGGCCAGAAACTCATTAATTTTTCAGGAGAAACCCTACACTCCATAAATCACCTACTCTTTATCTTTAGACATATTCAATGCCTTTCCACAACATATCAGGGCTGCCAAGCAAAGAGTGGTTCTTGAGATTGATATTGATAAGTCTAATCCCTGGGGTTTCTTTGATGGGGCAACCCAAAATTCCATCTGTGGGGGGGGGGGAGCTCTCTATTTTTCTGATTCTCACAACTATGAACTTATCATGGGCTTAGGGGAAGGCTCAAACAATTATGATGAAATTATGAGCCCGAAACTTCTCCTGGGATTTGCAGTGGAAAAATGTTGCAGAAAACTTTCAGTTTTGGGAGATTCTATGAATGTGATCAATTGGATTAAAGGGATTCAATAGTGTAGGAATATTAGACTTTCTAGTTTATTATCTGCTATTTGGGAGTTACTTCTCACGATTGACACTTTTGAATGCTTAGATGTTTACAGGGAGAACAACCAGAAAGCGGACCAAGCCTCTAAAGAGGGTCTGCAAATGGTCTTCGGGACATGGAAAATAAAGGAATTCAGGGATGGCAGGACTCATGAGTATCATCACCGGACCTTTATTGAATAGACTTACTACAAATTCTCTTTATGCAACTGTTAAATCACTTTTTTACTGTTTGGGTATATTTGGGCTTCTATAGGAAGACATCTGTTTGTTTTTAATGACAAAAACAATGATATTTTTCAGCACATTAGTCCTTAAGGACATAACTATAATTTAACTTTCTCAAATTCTATGATTTATTTTATTTTATTTTATTTTTTATTTTTTATTTTATTTTATATTTTTTATTTTATTTTATTTTAGTGTCATAAAAGATCCAAAATCTATCTTTTGGAAAAGGCAATTCACTCTTTTGTGAATATACAGAATGTAATTTTGTTCTCAACCGATGAAATGGAATTACTCTTTTTTTCCATGGAAAAAAAAAACAAAAAAAAAGATTTGATATGTATATCAAATATAAAAATTGATATTAATAATACAGATATGATATTTACATATAACTATTATTATAATACAAATATAAATACTTTATATATATATATATATATATATATATATATATATATATATATATATATATATATATATATATATATATATTAAAGCATTTGATATATATACCTAATATAAAAATTGATATTAATAATATAGATATGTTATTTGTATAAAACTATTATTACAATACAAATATAGATACTTTTACAATAACTATATTTTTATATATTAATGTTAATAAATTTGAATTTTATTAAGATGCCAGATTATTATTAACCTAAATCCATTTTAAATGATTAAAAAAATTATATCTCATAAAATCACAAAATAGCTTTTGCATTATTTTGTTTGTTAAATATGTTGGTAAAAGATTTAAATCTAACATATTGTAAATAGATCTCCTTTGAGAATCAATAAGACGTAAGTTATTAGCCCTCAAGCATACATGTTATCTATTGCTGGAATTCTGGATCAGAATGGTCTTCATAAAAAAAACACCTCCATGAACTTCATGCATGTACATTGTTATTAGTCAATAACAATTTTACATTGGAACTTAGTTGACTTTTTTTTCATAATTTTTTTATCTATTATCAAATTTTAATTTGAAATAAATGATAAGAATGGAGAAAAATAATTTATGTCCAATAATTCACTTAAAATTAAAAAAATAAATTCATTATAACATATAATAAAGTTAAAAGTTAAAAAATTGAATCATTATAACAAATAATAATATTAATATTGTATGTTGGTCAAATATAAATTAAAAAAACAAAAATAACTTTATTTACATTAAAAAAATATTTGATATGTATATCTAATATAAAAATTGAGATTAATAATATAGATATGATATTTAAATACAACTCTTATTACAATACAAATATTATAAACACTTTTATAATAATTATATTTTTATGTATTCATGTGAATAAGTTTTTAATTTTGTTAAGTTGAGAGATTACTATTAACCAAAATCCATTTTAAATGATTAAAAAATTTGTATCTCATAAAATCACAAAATAATTAGCTTTTGCATTATTTTGTTTGTTAAATTTGTTGGTGACAATTTTAAATCTAACATACTATATGTAGGTCTCATTTGAGAATCAATGAGAAGTAAGTTAGGTGCCCTCAAGCATACATGTCATGAATTGTTGGAATTTTCTCTACATCTTCATCAAAAAACATCTCCATAAATAGTTATCTCGTAAATAATAGTTTTACATTGGAAATTAGTTGACATTTTTTTATTCATAATTTTTTATATTTATAGTCAAATTTTAATTTGAAATAAATGACAAGGATGAAAAAAATAATTATGTCTAATAATTCACCTAAAAGTTAAAAAATAGAATCATTATAACAAATAATAATATAAATATTGTATGTTAGTCAAATATAAATACAAACAAAACTAAAAATATCTTTGAGAAAGATTTGATATGTATATCTAATATAAAAATTGATATTAATAATATAGATATGATATTTACATATAACTATGATATGACTAGATACCTAATGTATAAGAAGAAGTTAAACAACATGGAAGATAATAGGATACCTAAAATTTCTTCAAAATCAAGTCATAACACTCGTTCTTAGCTAAACTATCGGGGAATCATGGAAGAAACCATTTTGAAGAATAAGATACTATTAAAAAAAATGTCAATTCAATATTTAAGAAAAAAATGTGCTGTGATAGAGAGTTAGAGGAAAAGAGAAAATTAAGGTATTATAAAGATGTAATCAACCCTAATCTATAATATCAAAATTATCTGTCTGTTTTTCCAAGTGTAAAGAAAAAAATAAGCATTGCTAAGATAAGAACAAATTCTCACGAGCTACATAGTGAAATTAGGCGTTGGTCAATTCCTAAAACGCCATGGGATGAAAGAGTGTGTCACCTTTGTGACACTAAGAAGGTTGAAGATGAAAAGCACTTTCTCTTAGATTGTCCAACCTATACCCATATTAGATCTTATTTTCAAAATATTTATCACACTACAACCTTCCTAACCTCTTAACTCAACTAAAGTATGGTGATCTTCGTAAACTTCTCTTAATTCTTCTAAAGCACAGAAACAAAATTATAAAGAATCACAAGTAATCACTTATCCTCTATAAAGAATCACAAGTAATCACTTACCTTCTTAAGGTCTGATAAACCAATTCGATTTTAGTGGATGTTAATCATCATCATCATCATCATTACAATACAAATATAACTACTTTTACAATAACTATATTTTTATATATTAATGTTAATAAGTTTTGAATTTTATTAAATTGAAAGATTATTATTAACCTAAATCCGTGATCAGCATGACTACCGTGTCAAACTCTTGATGTTTATGTTTTCACTCCAAATTTGAAAAAAAAATTGTATGTTTGCTAGCATTACTTAACACAAACATGGGCTGCTTCGATGGAAACAATAAAGTTGCCCATCAATTTTAAAATAACCTATAATATATGTATATGACCCTCATGCAATCATGGCCGCAACCATGGACTTGTTCGTATTGAAATAATAAATTGAACATGTACGTGCATAATGTAATTTATATAATGGAATAATGTTTCATTCAGTTGGTCTTTCGACTAAACTATGATCATTCATTTCAACTCCTAGTTTTTATAATGTTACTTATTCATTTCAACTCATATTTCTTATAGACTTCCTTTATCAATCAACTTGGGTGGCCAAGTTGAATGAGAATTTTATAACTTATAAAATGAGTTTTCAACAACTTATCTGTGAAAGAAATTGACATTAAATAAAAAAAAACTCTTCCACTTTCAAATAATATTCCCTCTACTTATATGCTTGAACTTATTCGTACAAGTAAAGTAATTATTAATTTATTAAATTTATTTGTACAAGTAAAGAGTACTTTATTAATTTATCAGTTACATTTTTTCTTTAAAATAATCATTAAATTGTATTTAATTATTAATTTTTAAATTTTTTTAAATTTTTTTAAATTACATTTAAATATTAATTATTAATTTTTTTTTATATTATATTAATAACGTGTTTGACGATCTAGATAAAGAGAAAGATATTGATGAAGACTCAAGACCATAGACAAGACCAAAGAAACATGGGAAGGGAAGGAACGCACTAACCGGTCGTCGAACGATTTTGAGACTAGGAGTGCTCAACAAAGAGTCCATAAATAAGACTGTCTCAAAATCTAAACCTAGAGATGTTAGAGAATTATTTCAACTATTTGAGAAGATGCAGAAAATATAAACCATTATCGAATTTGTCATAACAGAGATAAAACCTAGAGATGTTAGAGAATTATTTCAACTATTTGAGAAGATGCAGAAAATATAAACCATTATCGAATTTGTCATAACAGAGATAAAAATTGGGAGATGCGTTCGATGATGAAACAAACATGTTGGAAGCCATCATGGATGATGAAACAAACATGTAGGAAACCATCATGGAAAATGAACAAAAGGTTTGAAGGGAAGTTTTATGGAAGAAAAAATAAGATAATGAATTTAGTACTACTAGGGAATTCCATCAATCTAGGGTGTCGACGTCAAGCATGATAAAAGAGATTGAAAGAAAATGTTATGATACATGTAATAATCAAATTATTATTATGATACATATAACAATCAAACTATTATATTTAAAGTATGAGAATTGGAGAATGATCTCAATAAAAATAGCAAGTATATCACAAGGTTTAGATTAAATTTGGAGATTTAGATCTTTTAGTTAACACAGGTCTAGAGGAAAGTGCATAAAGTGTATCTCAACCAATATTATATGAACATATTTGATCGATGAACATATTTCATCAATAAATTCAAAAAAGGATTTAAAGTTTGGATTTTATTTCAATTCAAAAAAAAATTAAAATTCAAAAAAATTTAAATCTTGGACTTTACTTCATAAAGTTAAAAGAAAAAGTGACTTGAGTATAAGCATATTTAGATGAAATTACAATGACTTATAATAAACTTTTAAAAATGAAGTTAAGTAAGAAAGACTTAAAAAAATTGAAAATGGTAGATTAAATTAATACAAATATTTAAGTTAAAAATGATTTAGTTGAGGCAATATAAATGAATAAGGGATATTTGGTAGCTAATTCTAGAGTTTAAGTATCTAGGAGTCTACCATCCAATTTCAAAATAAAAAATTGGATGTAATTTTTGTAATTAATACATATAACTATCAAATAATGTAAATACAACTAACCTTATCAAAAAATTAAACTAAAGGGGTGCTTAAACTATTATGCAAAGTAGAACACATAAAGCAACCTTAATTTATAAGTAGATGTAACCAATAGTAATTATATTACAATCCTTTTCCATATTGTTATGGTGACCTATGAACTGAGACCTTTGGTTGTAGTAGGAGACATATCAAAGTTGATCTTTTACTCTTGAATTATCGAGCTAAGTACTCTATATAGATTTGTAGGGGTTCCCTCTATATACATAGATTTCCTAGTATAATAGATGGTATTATGTGGTTTTTTTTATTTATGAATCTACTCAATCCAATTTTATTTATGAATCATGATTATTAATTGATATGTTAATAATAAGTAGTTGTAGCTATCATCTTTATTATCTATTCCAAAATACTTGGTTATCTATTTGTAGTAGCTTGTTTGTTAATGGAATGTGTCTCTAAAATAATCAATATATACGTCTTATTATTGATAGAGAGTAGCTCACTTGATCAGGTTTGAGTCATGATTTTTCAATCATGTGTAATATCATCTCCATTATCTATTCCATGGTGCTTGGTTATCTGTTTGTAATATTTTGCTTGTTAATGGAATGTGTCTTGAAGATAACAAATAAACATGATAGCCCTAAGTTGATCAAGGATTGGCTAATTTAGCCATGGTTGAACTCTTGAATTATTGAGGTAATTTCTCTATCTCTTTTGTATGATATTTCCTCCCTAGTTTAATCCAATCCAATGTATGGTATTATATGTTTGTTTTTTTTGTTTCTTTTGGATTTTCTAAATCCAATTTTATTTATGAATTATCGTTTTTAATGAATATGGTTTAGCTATCATGATTCCATGATGTTTGGTTATCCATTTCTAATATTTTGTTTATTAATGAAATGTGTCTAGAAGATAATAGAGGTCTTAGGTTTATCACCCAATATCTATAGGAATAGTTATTGATAGACACTACCTCACTTGAATAGGGACTAAATTGTGATTATTAATTGATATGTTAGTAATAAGTTGTTTTAGCTATCATCTCTATTATCTATTCCATGTTGTTTGGTTATCAAATATTGTGTTTGTTAATGGAATGTGTTTGGAAGATACCCAATATAAGTCCTAGATCTATGACTAGATAACCCTAGGAATAATTACCAATATAGACTAGTGCACTTGATTAGGGGCTATCTACTTCAGTTAATAACAAATAATTTTTTCATTTTTTTGTTTGTTAAATATGTTGGTTGACCATTTTAGATCTAACATATTGTAAATCACAAATAGTTTTTGCATTATTTTGTTTGTTAAATTTGTTGGTGACAATTTTAAATCTAACATATTGTAAATAGGTCTCCCTTGAGAATCAATGAGAGGTAAGTTAGTATCCCTCAAGCATACATGTTATGGATTGTTGGAATTCTTGGTCACAATAGTCTTCATGAAAAAAACACTTCCATGAAATTCATTCATGTCCATAGTTATCTAGTCAATAACAATTTTACATTGGAACTTAGTTGACTTTTTTTATTAGTAATTTTTTTTATCTATAGTCAATAATAGTTTTCCATTAGAACTTAGTTCAGTTTTTTATTCATAATTGTTTTATCTATTGTCAAATTTTAATTTGGAATAAATGACAAGGAAAAATAATTTATGTCCAATAATTAACAAAATAGTTAAAAAATAAAATTATTATAACATATAATAATAATAAAAGTTAAAAAATAGAAACATTATAGCAAATAATAATAACGATAATATTGTATGTTAGTCAAATATAACTCTTATTGGAATAAATGACTAGGATGCACAAAAATAATCTATGTTCAATAATTCATTTCAAAGTTAAAAAATAGAATCATTATAACAAATAATAATAATAATATTGTATGTTAGTCAAATATAAATACAAACAAAAAATAAAAATATTTTTATGTATATAATAAAGAGAAATATTTGATATGTATATCTAATATAAAAATTGATATTAATAATATAGATATGATATTTACATATAATTATTATTACAATACAAATATAAATACTTTTACAAAATTATATTTTTAATGTATTCATGTTAATAAATTTTGAATTTTATTAAGTTGAGAGATTATTATTAACTTAAATCTATTTTAAATGATTAAAAAAATTATATCTCATAAAATCTCATTCACTAAATCCAAATTTAACATAAATTTATATTAATTTTAATAAAACATAAATACTAATAAATTAATATGAAAATAAATCTTTTACACCACCCAAAGATCCATCTTTACAGTGCTATTATAGTCTCCCTAATTATATATTTTATAAATAAATGGCGAGCATGATAATTTATAAAGTGTGAAACAAAATTAAATATTTAATAATAAATTGAAAAAATTATAGATCTACCATGAACTTGACATAAGAGATTTTAATTGGAACATATTAACAAATTACTTATAGAATATAAAACGACAACAATATCATCCTCATGGTTTGTTAGCCAAATAATATTATGATTTGATTCATGTACTCAAACATGTCCATCAGTATTATCCATATGTCGAAAGGCGTACACCTATTGATAATGGGCACATTTAATAGGTTTTTAGTGCTTAATCAGTTTTGTATGGACAAGATTATATATTGATGAAATATTCTTAGTCGTCCCAATAAATCAATGGTTGTGATTTCAACCACTAACTTCTTCACTATTATTACTTTTACTTAATTATATTTAAAATTTACTATGGTTGCTAGGTGATTGCCACCTCTAAATAATTAACTTTTGATTTTCTAGTTTTGAGTAATTAACGTTTGATTTTCTGAACCAATAAAAAATTTGAAGGCATTCACCAGCCACAATTTTCTTTTCTGAGCGCACTAAAACCTTTCGGCGTTCACCAACTGCAAAAGTTTGCGGCTGTGCTAGTTAGATATTACCCAGACATTTGTGTCGCAATTTGCATTTCTGCAGTTCTAAACCCCAAACACACCGCACCATTACACAAAAACAAATATACATAGTGTTTAGTTTGGTGCTTGTTGTGAATACAAATTTAATGAAATGATTTATGAATGCAAAATAACACATTGTATTTGTGTCGCAATTTGTATTTCTATGGTTTTAAATCCCAAACACATGGCACCTTTACACAAAAAAACAAATACATAGAGTGTTTTGTTTGGTAAGTATTGTGAATACATATTTAATGAACTAATTTATGAATGCAAAATAACACAGTGCTATGCTTAGCATATAAACTAAGAAATACGATAGAAATTTTGTCACGATAAAAAACTTGATATTAATTAATTTCCACCTTGTGTGAGAATACAAAATACAATGATAGAGATGAGTTTAGGTTCTAATATTTTTTTCTGTCAACTCTTCAATTATTGCTTGTTCTCTCTATCTCTTTGCTTCTTCTCTATATATCAACTACTTCTCTTCAACATCATAGACTAACTAAGAAACTCCAACTTAAATAAACACTAACTTAAAATTCCTGCAGAAATTAAGACCAACTCAACATTAAAAATTGTGACTAATTCGACTCGTTCTTAACGGAGAGTAAAGATCTCATCAACTTGTAATTTCAATTTTCAACCAATGGAGACTAACTGGGTTATGCCAATGACATTGGATCGACCATGTCGATCTTGGAATGCAATTTTATTGCTGTATAAGCTATCGTTGGGCTACGAACTAGTTGTTCGAACAAACACTAATTATGAATACAGTTCAGTTTCAAGCCCCGACGGCTTAACCCTTTTCCTCATTCTGCTTGTTCTTCATGGTTTCTATCACCATTTTTGCTGTGTCAATGCCTGTTCATGAAAATCCAGGAATTTTTAAACAAATCACTGCAACTATGATAGATCCATCTTGAGAGATGCTTACGTAAACCAACATATCCCATGAGATTAAAGAAAAGAGAATGGGACTGACATACCCGAAAGATAACCACCATGTGTATATCCGTTGAATTTCTGGCTAGTATGTTCTCCTGTGAAGTAGATGGGACCGACCGGTTTCTGCACTCAAATAACATTTCGTGCCCAACATGATCTTCAGACCAATTGAATGTTTGTTAGGCAGATGAAGATATTATATTGTCATCGTGTTTTTATCTTACCTTTATGTCGTGGAAGTGCTTCGGGCTGACGAAAATTGGGTAATTACTGTAACTTCCCCGCTGAAACCTGTTATTCCACCACATTGGAATCAGAATTTGCTCTGCTTCTGGAATCCCATCGCCGAACATTTTTCTCAGAACCGCCATTGCTTCTGCTTTGGTTTTCTCATCGCCCTGTTCCTCTATACGCCTAGATTCGTCGTCTGTGACTGTTACAACCAAGATGTTCGATCCCGAATATGCTTTTTCCATGTGCTGCAATATATTTAATAATTCCATGAGTACTGAATATATGCAGTAATATCAACACAACCAAATAAAGTATATATATCAATGCACTTATATGCAACAAAACATATTTTCTTTTACAGTGGAAACGTCTACCAAGAAATTGTTTTCTAGTGGAAAGCATAGAAAGAATCAAATGGACAGTGGACCTAATGGCTGCTACTGAAATCAAACCACCTTTTCATAAGCTATTATATCCCCTGTCTGTTCGATTCCTTTTCGTTTTTCCCCACCGTGTTATTTAATTTGTAAGGTATTTTTGTTGTGCATATAAAATTGTTTGATGTCTGAATAGTTATGCTGAATTTAATTTTTTTAATAATATCTAATTGATCATATAATATTGGTTGTTCAATATGTATATACACACAAATATCCAAAGCTTTATATATTGATGCAGTTTCCGGCGATATATGTGACATTAACATCTCAACAAACATCCTAAAAACTATTTACTATTCATAGCCTGTGGCAGTATATGGACCATTAAATCTCTACACAGAAGCATCCAATTCTGTCCATATCCTCCTGCTACAGCATGTGACAGAATATGCCTTGGAATACATCAACTGGCTCATTAAAGTTAAGTTCAAACATCCCATTCTGTCCATATCTTCCTGCTGTAGAATGTGGCAGTATATGTCTTTGAATACATCCACTAGCGCATTAAAGTTAAGTACAGTTTCGGGGTTAAGGCATTGCAGCTGGACCATTGACTTTGTGTATGCCCCCCCCAATGACCCCAATCTGGATAAGTTTACAATTGCAGCTGAATGTACAAATGCCCCCCTAAAACCCACCTGCCAGAACGTATAATATCCTCGCTTTTCGTCGGCATACAGAAAGAATTCAGAACCATCCCCCGTGGGCCAGAACTTGCTGGGAAATTTCAAGAATATCTTCGTGTAAACTCTCATCTCACAGGAGAAGAAAGCTTTCATTTTCCAACTCTGCACATCATTAATAATATGAATTTTTGTAAACGATAATGAAGCTTATACGAAAAACTATCCTTCCCAGCACGAGTAGGTTGAACCTGCGTATTTTGATAGCGGATGTAATTACATGCAGAGGAGGGTTAAACTTTATAAGATCGCTTTGAAGAACTCCCAGGCTGACAGACACAATAGCATACTTGCCACTGTAAACTGAGCCATCTTCTATCTTAACCCTAACGCCGCNTAACTGGGTTATGCCAATGACATTGGATCGACCATGTCGATCTTGGAATGCAATTTTATTGCTGTATAAGCTATCGTTGGGCTACGAACTAGTTGTTCGAACAAACACTAATTATGAATACAGTTCAGTTTCAAGCCCCGACGGCTTAACCCTTTTCCTCATTCTGCTTGTTCTTCATGGTTTCTATCACCATTTTTGCTGTGTCAATGCCTGTTCATGAAAATCCAGGAATTTTTAAACAAATCACTGCAACTATGATAGATCCATCTTGAGAGATGCTTACGTAAACCAACATATCCCATGAGATTAAAGAAAAGAGAATGGGACTGACATACCCGAAAGATAACCACCATGTGTATATCCGTTGAATTTCTGGCTAGTATGTTCTCCTGTGAAGTAGATGGGACCGACCGGTTTCTGCACTCAAATAACATTTCGTGCCCAACATGATCTTCAGACCAATTGAATGTTTGTTAGGCAGATGAAGATATTATATTGTCATCGTGTTTTTATCTTACCTTTATGTCGTGGAAGTGCTTCGGGCTGACGAAAATTGGGTAATTACTGTAACTTCCCCGCTGAAACCTGTTATTCCACCACATTGGAATCAGAATTTGCTCTGCTTCTGGAATCCCATCGCCGAACATTTTTCTCAGAACCGCCATTGCTTCTGCTTTGGTTTTCTCATCGCCCTGTTCCTCTATACGCCTAGATTCGTCGTCTGTGACTGTTACAACCAAGATGTTCGATCCCGAATATGCTTTTTCCATGTGCTGCAATATATTTAATAATTCCATGAGTACTGAATATATGCAGTAATATCAACACAACCAAATAAAGTATATATATCAATGCACTTATATGCAACAAAACATATTTTCTTTTACAGTGGAAACGTCTACCAAGAAATTGTTTTCTAGTGGAAAGCATAGAAAGAATCAAATGGACAGTGGACCTAATGGCTGCTACTGAAATCAAACCACCTTTTCATAAGCTATTATATCCCCTGTCTGTTCGATTCCTTTTCGTTTTTCCCCACCGTGTTATTTAATTTGTAAGGTATTTTTGTTGTGCATATAAAATTGTTTGATGTCTGAATAGTTATGCTGAATTTAATTTTTTTAATAATATCTAATTGATCATATAATATTGGTTGTTCAATATGTATATACACACAAATATCCAAAGCTTTATATATTGATGCAGTTTCCGGCGATATATGTGACATTAACATCTCAACAAACATCCTAAAAACTATTTACTATTCATAGCCTGTGGCAGTATATGGACCATTAAATCTCTACACAGAAGCATCCAATTCTGTCCATATCCTCCTGCTACAGCATGTGACAGAATATGCCTTGGAATACATCAACTGGCTCATTAAAGTTAAGTTCAAACATCCCATTCTGTCCATATCTTCCTGCTGTAGAATGTGGCAGTATATGTCTTTGAATACATCCACTAGCGCATTAAAGTTAAGTACAGTTTCGGGGTTAAGGCATTGCAGCTGGACCATTGACTTTGTGTATGCCCCCCCCAATGACCCCAATCTGGATAAGTTTACAATTGCAGCTGAATGTACAAATGCCCCCCTAAAACCCACCTGCCAGAACGTATAATATCCTCGCTTTTCGTCGGCATACAGAAAGAATTCAGAACCATCCCCCGTGGGCCAGAACTTGCTGGGAAATTTCAAGAATATCTTCGTGTAAACTCTCATCTCACAGGAGAAGAAAGCTTTCATTTTCCAACTCTGCACATCATTAATAATATGAATTTTTGTAAACGATAATGAAGCTTATACGAAAAACTATCCTTCCCAGCACGAGTAGGTTGAACCTGCGTATTTTGATAGCGGATGTAATTACATGCAGAGGAGGGTTAAACTTTATAAGATCGCTTTGAAGAACTCCCAGGCTGACAGACACAATAGCATACTTGCCACTGTAAACTGAGCCATCTTCTATCTTAACCCTAACGCCGCTGTTGGTATAATGGATTTCTCGAACAACCTAAGACATTCAAGATAATTCGGTCACAAAGCAGCTAAATAATCTTTGCCATCATTCAATGATATTTGACATGAAGATTCAGTGATGGACCCATTCCGGGCGTTTAGCGATTGGGCATGCACAGTTATACCTTGTCCAACTTTAGGCGCTCGTCGACCACATGACCGCCTTCAGATTCGAGGAATTCTTCCGCCAATTTATGGACGATGTATTCGTAGCCTCGATCATCAGCAACCAAGAATTCCCGTGCTCCAAATTCGGTGTAAGTGGGAATTGGCTCCACTTCTGCATCCAAAACAACATTTGGTATCAGTAATTAGTGAGGATTGCAATAGTAAAAAAATGAGAATTATCGCAGTATGGTGATACCTGCCATCTCAAAATCATGCAAAGCATAATCTATTGCCAATTTCAACCGCGTTGATCGCGTTGAAGGAATTCTGAAAAGCAAAAAAAAAATTTCATTAAGATTTGCTAATTTATATATTTGTGACACTAAGAAGATTGAAGATGAAAAGCACTTTCTCTTAAATTGAGCCCATATTCATATTAAATTTCATTTTCAAAATATTGATTACACTACAAACTTTCCTAACCTCTTAACTCAACAAAAGTATGGTGATCTTGGAAAGCTTCTCTTAATGTTTTTTTAGCACAAAAACAAAATTCTAAAGAATCACAAGTAATCACTTACCCTTTTAAGGTCCGATAAACCAATTAGATCTTAGTGAACGTTAATCATCATCATCATATTTCAAACTAGATGTTTACTCAAATAAATACATTCTACATAATAATTCTGTTTAAAAATATATTCTAAACTCAGTATATAATAACTGTGTTTAAGGGTATATTCTAAATTCGGTATAATCTAATATTGATCATGGATAAGGTATACATTTTCAATAAATAATAATTTTTTTTATTAATCCATATCCAATAACCCCAAAACATCAAATTTCTATAATACAAATCTTTCATAAAAAAAAGTGCGAATCTACACTGATAATATTCCTAAATCAATGTTGATCTGCATACTTACACTTCGTGAATTATATTGTCTTTTAATGGCGGATCTGGATTTGCCATGGCCGTCCCATCGGCCATTCTGGAAGCAGCTTCAGTTGCCAAAGCACGATTAGCGGAATCCACCGCAGACTCATAACAAGCTGCCGCAACAGATCCAGGTACTCTAGCACCGCTGTAATACGTAAATGCACACGACGAACTCATTAATTTTTTGTAATCTGAAATTTTCTGAATTTGTAATCTGAAATTGGAATTTGGAATGTGTAAGACAATTGGAATTTGTAATCTGAAATTCACCAAAATCTGAAATTTTCTGAATTTCAATTTTAATGGTTGAAAAAGATGTCCTTGAAGTAAAGGTTAGGAAACATGTTAATGAATTTTCTTGTGACGCTTCACATACACATTAGTTTCACATGGACATGCATGCAGTTATGTTAATGCTCATACATGCAATCTATTGGTGTAACTATGTGATCTATTCATGATCAGTTTGTGTAACTGAGTGATAGATGTTATCTATGAGAGCATACCCATATAGGTGTGAGTACAATGTGAGTGTAAGCTGTGTAGAGAGAAGAGTGTGTGAGGAGAAGATAATTGTATGCCTATGAAGGCTATTGTAATTCTCCCTTGAATAATAAAAGTATAGATAATTATTGCAACTGATTTTTTTGTCATTGAATTTCCACATAAATCACTATGTCAAATTGTGAGATTGTTGTGCTTAATTGTGGGATTGCTGTGTTTGATTTAATGCTTATTTGATCTTACTTGTTTATGCTATGTATTGCTTCAACTGACCACATTTTAAAACAATCTGATTACCAAAATTTTGAAAAAGAAATGGTAAATAAGGAATTTTTCCTCACAGAACAAAATAAACTAGGACTAAATTTGTATATTTATCCTAAATATATTTCATCTGATATCTGCTAACATATACATATACAACCATAACTGCTACATAGCTGGTGCATATTCCTTGTTTCGGATAATACCTTTGTTCATAGATGTTGAATGCGGCATTGCTATAATCAGAGTAACGGGTGCGGATACTGTGTTTGGTGACCAGTTCCCAGATGGGGTTTAATTTATGACCTCCAACGCCTGCTACCCATCCTGCACCACACTCTACTGTAAAACCAGCGAACTCATGCTTCATCAGCCGCCCACCAATTCGATCTGTGGCCTCCAGAATCAGAAAGTCTTCAATTCCATTCTCTGCCAGAACCTTAGCAGCCACTATCCCTGCAACCCAGCTTACACAGAAGGATAAGTAAACAATAGGCACAAACAAACTAATTGCATTTTCCTCCATACAAATCCAATTTCGTTACCAGAAATGCCCGCGCCGACTACAATGACACTGCTACATGAAGAGATTGAAGCTGCTGAAGAATCCATACAGCTGATAAAGTACAGGCTACGTCTTTCAAAGCCGATACATATATATAAATGTGGCAATTACTGTATTACTGTGTTTGGCAGAAAATCTCTACTTCTTTACACGTAAGACATTAGTCGGGCGATTCTCGTATTTACAGAAAAGTTTTGACTGAAATTCACCGACTTCACTGTATAGACACCCACCCACGTACGTAGTTGACCTCTGAACTTCGTATACAGCGCACGACGACGAAACTACCGTGTCAAACTTGATTTTATGTTTTCACGCCAAATTTGAAAAAAATATTATATTTTTGCGAGCCTTACGTGACCTAAACTTGGGCTGGTTCAATGGAAATAATAAAGTTACCGCCCAATTTAAAAAAATAATATACATGTTTCTGACCCTCGTGCAATCATGCCGTTGTTTGTATTGAAACAATAAATTTAACATGGACATGCATAATGTTATTTGTATAATGGAACAATGCTGAATAATGTTTCATTCAGTTGGCATTTCGACTAAAATATGATCATTCATTTCAACTCCTAGTTTTTATAGAGTTCCTTATTCATTTCAACTCCTAGTTTTTATAGAGTTCTTTATTCATTTCAACTCCTACTTCTTATAGACTTCCTTTCTCAATCAACTTGGGTGGCCAAGTTTAACGAGAATTTTATAACTTATAAAATGATTTTTCAACAACTTGATTGTGAAAGAAATGGACATTACTTAAAAAAAAACTCTTCCAAGTAATCTCCAGTCAAACTATGAGATGCTTAAAATTGTATGTTAAACTTATTTGTAAAAGTGAGTAGTACTTTATTATTTTATATTGTGAAAGAAATGCACATTAATTAAAAAAAAAAACTCTTCCACTTTCAAGTAATATAAGTAATTTCCTGTCAAACTATGAGATGATTAAAATTATATGTCCAAGTAAAGTAATTATTATTTTATTAAACTTAATTGTAAAAGTGAGTAATGAAGTTTGTTTAAAATAATTATTTAATTATTAAGTTTTAAAATCTTTTTAATATTATAAATATTTTTCAGGAGGGATTCTTTTCACATAGCTATTCAATTTATCTTAATTAACGAAAATATTAAATTTTATCTTAATTAATAAAATATAAAAAATACTATTAAATGTTGAAAGATAAGATTGACTTCTTATTTTAATTAATGGAATATACAAATTTTATTTTTATGTAATATTAAATATTTAAAGATAAGATAGAACAATAATTATTTAATTATTAATTTTTAAAATCTTTTTAATATTATAAATATTTTTCAGGAGGGATTATTTTCACACAGCTATTCAATTTATCTTAATTAACGAAAATATTAAATTTTATCTTAATTAATAAAATATAAAAAATACTATTAAATGTTGAAAGATAAGATTGACATCTTATTTTAATTAATGGAATATACAAATTTTATTTTTATGTAATATTAAATATTTAAAGAAAGATAAGATTGACATCTTATTTTAATTAATGGAATATACAAATTTTATTTTTATGTCATATTAAATATTTAAAGAAAGATAAGATTGACATCTTATTTTAATTAATGGAATATACAAATTTTATTTTTATGTAATATTAAATATTTAAAGATAAGATAGAACAATGAAGATTTTATTTTAATTAATGAAATATAAAAAATGATATTAAATTTATTATACATATTTTATAAAAAAAAAAAAAAAATCCAAAATATTTTTCTTAATAATATAAGTTTAAATAATAAATAATATTATCAAAATTTCAGTTAATGCTCATCATGATTTATATAGTGAAAACCTTATATGGAAAAACATTTGAGATAACCAAATTTGGAAAATTTTTGATACCATATTTAAGGTCTAAACGAACAAAATCCCTTGAAATGCAAACCTTTTTTAGAGTACAAAACCTCAAGGGAAAGATTTAGCCTAAAGCTATTTAGTTCTTTTAGACTCTTGACTCTTTATATATCAGAGAGATTAAGATGGATTCTCTTATAGATAGATAGTTAAGATGAATTTAGGTTGGTGCAATCATTTAGAACCTACACCAACTTAGATTAAGATAGACCTAGATTGGTGCAATCATTAGCATCCTACACCAAATTATATTCAAATACATTCTATTCATAATATATTTTCTCATATTTTTTTGCTATTCTATTTTTGGGTTTCACACCCCTTAATGTTCAATTCAATGTGCCAAATCTAGTTGTTCAATATTGTAAATCAATACATGGCATCCTTTTTTAAATCAATGCATGGCATTATTTATTTTGTGTTATAACATTACATAAATCAATGAAACTAGTGATACTTATATCTTTCTCCTACATTTTTTAATAAAGCATATAATGTTGAGAAATATGGTTCTCATAGGAAAATATGACTATGTAGTCTGAATGTGCCATAAGTACTTTGAGATATTTATGTTTTCTATATTATATTTAGTAGTTAATGTAAAAAGTGTATTTGATGCATGCATGACTTACTCACTAGGAGTAATCTCAAAAAAAGGTTAGAGTTTTGGTGTTAGCTAAAAGTATAAATTCATTCATAGATGAATAGTTGAGCATGTTCACTAACTGAGACACACACACATAGAGTGAGATTTGTACATATTGTTGAGCATTTGCGTACAATCATACATGCATTCGTACAGTCATACGTGTATTCTTATAGTCCTACGGGCATGGATAGGTTTGTATGGATAGGTGTACAACTCTACAATAGGCCATACCTTTCAAGAAAGTTGTACAATCTTAGTTTAGGGCAATTTTGGTAACCATAGAGTTGTTGTTTTTTCTAAAGCATGTGGAGGTTTTCTTGTAATTTTTTCGAAGAAATGAAAATATGATTTTGAATGAGTAATTACATGTGTATGTGTGAAACTAATTTTATACCTCCATTACTTCATTTCCAATTATTGTGTTATTGATGCTATGACCTACAATTTAATTTCAACATTAATTAAATTCATCAATTTACTTGTTTAAGTGAGATCATAAGGACATGAGTCATCCATACTTGAAATTTTTACATGGTATTAGAGCTATTTCACTGATTGAGATTCTCGGGTATTTGTAATAGTAAATCAATTGCAAGGAAGAAGGACTAGTAGTTAGAGGGTTTCAAAGTTTTATTTTCATATTTGGGAGTTTGTGCAATGGATCTCAAATATGGTGATAACTAGCTTCATATTTGAGGACAAATTGGATGGTGCCTCAAATTTCTTATCATGGAAGGTGAGGGCTACACTCTTACTAGAAAAAAATGATCATTGGTATATTGTCAAGGATGTTGTGACTCTACCTACATATTTCCAACAATTGGCGCCTCACAAAAAGAGGGAAGTGAAGTTTAAGCAGATGATCTTCGATGCCATAAAAGATCATTTGATCCCTCACATATCCAAGAAGAAAAAAATGAAGGAGGTATTCTATGGCATGGTACGTCTCTACCAGACAGAGAATATTAAAAAAAAAGATGATATTGCAAAAAAAAAAATAGATCCATGGTGATGGTTGGATTAGAATCAATCATTAGTTACCTTATTAAGGCCACACATGTTCATGGTCACCTTCTAATCGTTGGGGAGAAGGTTACAGATGTAGAGCTAGTGAAAATGGCATTGAATGGATTCACAATTTCATGGAAACCATTTTTCAAAGTCATTTGTGCGTGGGAGAACTTTCCTAACTTTGAGAGGCTTTGGGATGATTGTATCCAGGAGGAGACTTAGGTGGAGTCAAAGGCTAACAAGAAGGGTGGTGATGAGGACATAGCTCTATTTGGTCAAAAAAATAAGACCAAGCGGAAAGGGCCCAACAAGGGTAAGGAAAAGAGTGAGGGGTCAACCTCACAACCAAGAAAGAAGGACTTGAGTAAACAAGTTTGATGCCAAGTTTGAGAAGGATTAATTGTTGGTATCTTACCTTTCTACTTTCATGATTATGAGAAATGCACGATATATGAACATTGGGGAATCTCAACATATGACATCATCTCGACAAGTATTTTCTATTTTGAGGAAAACATAGTTACTAACTTAAAAAAAACTCTACAAAGTTCTCATTTTTGGGGGGTCACATGTTTTACCCTATTTTTAAAAATGGTGCTACCTGTAGCACTTCCCTCTCCCTTTTTAGGTGGGTCTTTTTATATTTTAAATTTTCTGATCCACAATGTTTCCACATTATGTTTTTAAATGCTTATTTTTTCATCTATTTAAAAAAAAAATAAAAAATTTCAATGGTGTTTTTAGTCATTTTTAAATATAGTGAAAAACATCATTTTTAACACATTGTTTACCCTTACTACATAGAAAATACTTGTATTTAAATAACGCTATTTTTAAATGTTTAGAAAAAATTATAATTTCATTTTTTTTTTTATAAATTAAAAACA